>MCJB01044871.1:108714-126118 GCA_002018475.1 Nicotiana obtusifolia | reverse complement strand
GGGGGAGGAAGAGGGGAGAGATATAAGCTCTGGTTTTGACCTTCATGTCATCTTCCGGGTGTAAGAGAGGCATGCCCTCTCTTGAAAATCTATTGAGAACTTCAGAAACCTTCTTTAGTGTATTTTCTCGAACTTCCGAAGGCAAAAGATCCTTTGGTATCACAAGACGGACACTGCTCAAACTATCAATCTGTCAATAATTTGTTTAGCAGAAAATACATCAGGTACACCAACAAGTGAACAACAAGTCTAAATTTAATTTGCATGAACGACAATGTAATTTAATTTTCATTTTCATGACCTGCTAGAGAGCAGATACATGCAACACATGATTAGATGAGAAACGATTTTCAAAATCTATGACAAATCCCAGCATTCAGATGCAGAAAGAGAAGGCAGAAGGGCAGAAAAATTAAAACGAAGAAGTGACCACACTGCAAAAGTAGAAACAGGACTAGGGTGTTACCGGAATGATTAGCAGTTAAAACATCATCTACACCGTAACTCCATCCATAATAGTTTGGTGGTAGTTAAGGTAATACAGGAGGATGATCAAAATAACCTGATTTAAAAGGTGTAGCAGGAATGTTCTCCTTTTAATTTTTCCCTTTTTGATAGTAAGGTTGCACTGAGAAATGACAAATTACCAAGACTACCGAATTTGTTCCAACAATATGTACGGAGGAATATATTGTTACCTTTCTCAAAAATATGCACAGATGAGTATCAAGAGGAAATTGCAGATCTAATTGTACTTCAGCACCAAGAAAGAATCAGCTATGCTTTATCTAAGTAGTTTTTTAGATTAAATGTAATTTGTGAAGGACTTCTGCAACTAAAATGTTGTCTGCAAGTCAGAAACCTACCATCTCTCACCAGCACAGGCATAGGTAACAGCATCAGATATTGCTAGCAGCAAAATATGCATAAGGAGCTTACCTGGGACAAAGGAAGAGAAACAACAGCTGGTTCCCCAGCATTCTTCAACGGGACAATTTTAATTGTCTTTCTACCAACCTCATCCTTCTGCACTATACATCTCGTAAGTACATCTATCGTATAGTTCGCATCCTCCGGTTTTTTGTTTGCATCATCTGAACATAACATTCGACAAAAGGTTAAGAATCTAACTAGCAAGAGAACCCAACTACTATCCAATTAAATATCATCTCACCTTCAGAAAGACCTTTCACCCTTTCAAAATTAATTATTACTCCCCATGTGACCTCTTCTTTGATGGAGAAGGTTGGAACATCATCATCAACCTTCGTACACTCAATGCATGCAAGCCTACCAGGCTGCAAGAATGGCAAGCAATATTTTGGAGATAAAACAATGTTATGTACATCCCTCTTTAAGCTCTTATATTGTTCTAGAAGACTATAGTATCTCTCAAGGCTATCTTCTTCTTCAATCACAATTGAGTCTCTCTCCTCTTCAAGAATTTTTGCTTGTTTCTGGCAAGAAAATGGAAAAAATAAAAACAAAACCTAAAAGAACTTTAGGGAGAGGGAGCCAGGAGTAGAGCCAATTGACAAACCTCAAGATCAGGAATTGCACGATCTGCTTGAAATTGATAGAACGAGTCCCGAAGAAGATTTTTAGGATCAGCATCTTTACACCGTATTTGATTTAAAAGCATGTTATAGCTTAAATGGAAGGCACTGACATACACAAACAAGGAGTCAAAACACAACGTTGGAAGTGATACGATGATTAAGAAAACTTTTGTCTGTGTGTGTTGGGAGATAGGCTGACAAATAAGACAATGATGAAAGGCTGTGTTCATCGATTTAACCAATTATTCATTTTTTAGTAGTGTCAAATAGCTGCTTAGTTGTCGACAAAGCATTATTTGCAGTCTAGATATACACATGACATAAATATTAATCAATGTCTTTTTTCCCTTTACACACTGCTTCTTAATGGAAAAGAAGAACATATTTCTGATCCTCTAAGAGGAAGAAAGATATTTTACTCAGGGTGTTTGGAAGATAACTACCCCCAAAAGGTAATTTGTTTCAGCTTGACAGCACTCTATGAAGTATGTTTGACTCGAGATAATCTCAGCAGAAGGAACATACTCATTGTTAACAGATGCTACGTGCCAACAAAGTATAGAAATCAACAGTCACCTCCTACTACACTGCTCAGTTGCTACAGATATCTGGAACACGCTCTTTTCAGTTTTTGGACAAAGTTGGGTCATGCTAAGGATGCCTACATATTCTTGGAAAATTGGTAGATACATCAGGACAATCTGGAATTTTTTTTTTTTGAATGGAAAATCTGGAAAAGCTTCGTGCCTGTATTTTTTGTTGTGTCAAGACAGAAAGGAAAGAAGATGTTTGATGGAATATCAACTCCTAATCAGACTCTCAAGGCCAAGTGCCTTCTATTTCTATATAGCTGGAGTAATTTCCCCCGTAAACCCCCGTGACACTATTTTGGATTTTGTAGCTCCTTATCTTTAGCATAGGGCACATCGTAATGGAACTAACAAACTCACTTTTGTTCTTACTATCTGTTGTACTATTTGCATCTACTTGATGCCATTAATGAAATGACTTCCCCCAAAAAAAAAAAAAAAAAGTTTTTGACATAAATGAGTAGTCAAAAGTGGCACCTGTTTAATGCATCAGCGCTTCCTTTTAGCATGGATTTCGCTGTAGGAGGGTCAAGCTTCTCATCAACCATAAGGATGCAGATCCCTCGTTCATCAATCCCCCGACGACCAGCACGACCACTCATCTGAATATACTCACCACTGGATATCCACCTAAACTTGTCTCCATCAAATTTGCGAACATTTGTGAAGACAACAGTTTTTGCAGGCATGTTCAGACCTATACTGAAGGTCTCTGTGGCAAACAAACACTGCAAGAAAATCATATAAAGCTACATGATCAGAATTGAGCTTAGAAGAGTCTCTTACGGAGGATAAAAGTATACCTAAACTGTTATGCATATATCAGTGCAACTGCACAAGTATCTGAGTATCTATGACTTCAGAGGTACTTTAAGATGAGGTAAACAAATCTGGAAATAAAAGAGATGATATATATTCCTCTGGCACCTTCATAGAATGATGAAGGAAGTATTTCGATGGAGAGGCTTAGCAGGGCATTGAACGCTTAAACAGGAGTGTCGATCCCAACTAAAACAGGAGAGTGGTCAACTATGAACAAGAACTTTCTAGCCAATATAGAAGGCAACTTTAATAACCAAAGCATCATTCTATCACTTAGTTGAGTTATTAATACGTCTGCATAGAACATTCTAATCTACTCTACAACTGCAGAAAATTTTCAGGACATAAGATAAATATATCTTTAAATGCAAACATAACGTTAATCAACTTCTTGGATTGAATGAAGTCAAGTAGTAACACAAAAATCCTTCTCCTAATAGGATTAATTCTTTGAAGCAATTAAAAATTATTTTCTCCCTACCTTGATGAATCCTTCTTGGAACAGGATTTCAATCACTTCTTTCAATATAGGAAGTAAACCAGAATGATGCACACCAATTCCACGTTTCAATAGGGGAAGCATATTTGAAACCTGCAATGTAAACAACAATCAGTCAATAGTAAGAACTCTTTCCAAACATCAAGAACATGAAGCAATAAATTTATCGCATAACTGAACCATACCAGGAATACATGGTGCGGAAACAATGGTAGTACTTAGTAGGAAAAGAATCTCAGTGTTTCACTTGTAACCACATATAAAATCTCACCTAGGGCAACTATAATAAAAAATAAATATAAGATGCTTACCTGCGGCAGCTTTTTATCATCATCCGATAAAATGTCCATAGCACTCCAAAAAATAGTTTCAATATTCACCTTCTCATCATCATTGTTAAGATCCATTTTAGCCATCTATTTCCATATTGAAAAGGCAGAAGAGTTAGCGCATTAAGCAAGACTTAGACAGAAATAGATGTTCTCATGTGCCAGCAAACAAGTACATATAATTCTACACAATGGAAAGCTGGTTCAAACGTGGATGGAACAAAATACACTTCCACAGAATGAATATCATTTCAAAAGTTGATGGCATGTTCTCTTCTCTCTGAACCAGATGAAAAGGGGATATAACAGAGAAGAAATTAGGAAACTCGTATGTTGGTTTGCCAACCTCACACAGAATAGCCATCTAGGAATTATTCGCTTCAGCAAAAGACACAAAACATACCTGCATTGCTAGAAATTCACATTCTCTTTTGCTGAAGCTGAAACATATTACAGGATCATATTGCCGCTGAATAATCATTTTAACCATCTTGAATATGTCACTATCTTCACCAGATTTGCCAACAACCAGACCCTTCTGCCACTTGCCGTTCTCTCTTTTCTTATCCCCTTCATTGGCTGGAACAAGAGCATTCAAAGCTTTCTGAAAACTATCCTCACGAAACTTCCCTTTTTCATCAACCACCAAGTATAATCCATCACCACCAGAAGGAAATATATAATGCTGAAGTGGTGTGGGTCTGTAGTCCGTATAAACAATGTGACATGGTTGCTGATGGACCTGCACTATGACAAACCAAGTTAATATCCGACCATAAGATTCATAAACAGGTTAAACTTTCAGAAATTAGTATCTCATCAAAACAAGGATAATTCAAGATCACTCTTTCTTAGTGGTGAACTATTTCAATAATAAAAGCTCTCCTCATCGTCTCCCATTGTGGATAACTTGATACCTCAAGTCTGGGCTGACCAGAATAACTGGTATACAGCTATTGATTTGCATGCAGTGTCACAAAGATTCATGAGACATGGGTCTCCTGAAAGATAGGAAAGAGAGGCAAAGAATTAGGGTAAACCCCCTAAGCTTCGACCTTATTAAAGTTTCTTTTGCAGGTTTCCAGGATGAACTAATGGTCCAGCTGTACCTAGATAATGGCCTTGTGCCCGTATGCCAATCTTTAATCTACAACTCTTTGATTGGATTCTCTCTCAAAGCATCACCCTAGAATCTAGATTAGCCCATGCTCCAATGTATTCATGTTCTTCACTAAAGGGAAGTGAGGCCATAAATGACCATCATATACTTGGGCACAGTCAATACACATCACATAAAGTACGCATAATATAACAGGCAAACGTTCTATTTTTCCTAATTATAAGTAGCAGGCAAAGATTACAACATTTCTCTTAAACCTTGAGTGTAAGATCTTGTAATCAAATAACAGGAAAAAAAATAGAGGATGTCACACTCAAGATTTCAAAAAATATGCTAGTTCACTGCATATCATATAGCAATCAATAATCTACACATCAAATCAAACTAAATAGGGATTCACAATAAAGCAAGGTTTAGAGGACACAAGATAGAAACCAAGCAATTTAGGAGTTCAACACTGACTCATGAACACCATAAATGTCAGATTATTTGAATTATTGATGAAACAAAGCCAAATCTTCTTCACCCTTCAATACATAACTCTAACATGTCCCCACATATCCAAAAAAAACGTCCCACCATCCTCCATATCTAAACACGTGCAAAAACTATCTACTTTGCGAAGCAGTTTATGAAGGAAGCAAGATTTGTTTTTTTATATTACTTTCAAGACTTGAGCAACGTCATTAAGACAAACAAATTCTTAAACAGAAGACCAAAAGCAATCAAGAAATACCATTACTCCAATTACTCCCTCCGTTTCAATTTATATGACACACTTTCCTTATTAGTCTATTCCAAAAAAAAATGACACATTTGAAAATAACTTAACTTTAAACTTTTCATTCTACCCATTTCACCTTTAATGAGCAATTTTTATTGCCACACAAATGTCATGACCCCATAAAGCTTTTACCCCTTCATACTACAAGTGTCAAAAATCTTCCTTTTTTTCTTGAACTCCATACCAAGTCAAACTACCTCATATAAATTGAAACAGAGGGAGTATATCAAAAGAATCCGCTCCAGTAAATTTTCAGTTGTTGTCATTAATATTAAAGTAGGACACCCTATCCATGAGCATATCAAATGGTTTCTAGCATCAAGCATGCTAATCAATATCAATGTGTTTATACAAGTTATTGATACCTTTGCAACCCAATCCGCAAACTCTTTAGCATTGGGCACCGTGGCCGAGAGGAACACAAAACGAGAATTTTTCGGCGCCATAACAATACTTTCCTCCCAAACCACACCTCTTTCTCTGTCACGCATGTAATGTACCTCATCAAAAATAACCCAAGCCACCTCCCTTATAACATTTGATCCGTTGTACTGCATACTACGCCAGATTTCTGTAGTCATTACCTGAAACAAAATCACACCTTAGCCTACTAAAACCCAAGCATGAATAAGAAATTTATGAGCAAATGCATCTAACAAAAAACTGGGCATACCAAGCAAGAAGCATTTGGATCAATCGTGACATCTCCGGTCATCAAACCCACATCTGAAAACTCCTCTTTGAATTCTCTATACTTCTGATTACTAAGAGCCTTAATTGGTGAAGTATATACTACTCGCTGGTTATTCTTCAGACACATGGCAATCGCATACAACGCAACAACTGTCTTTCCAGCTGACGTGTGTGCTGATACCTACGGACACAACTTCAAATTCACTCCCACCACCATTAAATATAAAATAATCTAACTAAGATGTTTGTGAGATAAGTGTCAAATTTCAGAGAATCTGAAAAAACTGTAATCTGCCCTAAATGACATTATTTGTTACTCATGATACGGGCCGTATAAAGACCCCAACTAATTCGGCATTTAGACTAAGCTTGATCGATTGATTAATTCATACAACAACTACGCCTCAATACCAAGCAAGTTGGAGTTGGCTATATGAATATGTATTACTGGCTGCCAGCCTGCTGCATTGATTGATTAAAATAACTATTGGGAAAAAATGTAACCTTACCATGACGGATTCGCCATTATTAAGGCAATTGATAGCTTCGGATTGAAAAGGGTCGAGGGTAAAAGGGAACTCTTTAGCAGGTTTTGAGTCTTGTTGAGGCATTGAAGCAGCAGAGGGAACATAGCCTTCCGGATATGATGCATCATGCACACATGCCACTGCCTCATCCGCTAAACCATTTTGTTTCAGCTGTTTACTTGGAGGAGGTATAATATTACCCTCATTATTGGAGAATTCTTGCGACTTCCTCTTAAAAGAACCCATCTTTCACTATTATTACTCCACAACCTAAAACAATTCAATCAAAAAAGAGCCATATTCCGTCAATGAAAACCCTAAACTATTTTACAACATGTACAAAATAAGAAATCAGAAAGAGTGAGGCAAACGAACCTTGTTTGTAAAGACGAGATAAAAACGTTTTAACTATTGAAGAAACACTTCCACAAACTCTAAATTAGGAGTTGAAACGGCAGCTCCTTTTTAACTAATACTTCTTTGTCTCTCAACTCTCAATTAGAATAAAGGAGGTCGGCGGTTGTAGCTGGAGGCAGTGGTGGCGGCGTTTTCCTCAGTTCGTTTTTTCTGAGGCGGGGAGAGGGGAGCAAAACAATGCAGGGTTGCCTAAAATGGTTTTTAGTTATATGCCCTTTCCGAAAAGAAAAATGTGTCGAGAAATTTTTTCTATAATAATTTTTCTGTACTCAAATTATAATCAATTATTTTATAACTTTTTATCCGCTAGTTCCCTTAATTTCTTTTCTTTTTAATTTGTATGGGCACTAAAGTAACTACAGTTTAGTTGATTTGATATTAATAAGTGAAAATCAACTAAAATAAAACCACATAGCCCTTTATTGTAGTAGATGACACATAAGCCATAAATAAATTTTGGTGCTTTTTCTCACACCAAATGAACTCTGAAACTACTTGCATAAATCATCATTCGGAGCTTAAAATTTTTATTTAACTTATATATTATAATAGAATAAAAGAATTGAAAATTTTAGGGCAGAATTAAATCGTCCTTTAAAAAGAAAATATTGCATAATAGCATAAGTACAAGGTTGCAAATATTAATCACAGTAAGATTCATCAAAGAGAGCCATATATGTGACTCCTAAAAAAGCAAATTGACACTACATTTGGAAAAGAATGCCTATGCAGCTTCGGTTATAAATAAAAACTGTGAAGTAAATAAACAGAAGACAAATATAGAGGGAGAGATTGATATATTATTCAACTTCAAACCGATATACATAATGAACTGAAATCTCTTCTATAAAGGAAGCAGCTGCGAGGCTTTTCAGAAAGTAGCTGCAAGGCTTTTCAGGAAGCAGCTGCGAGACTTTTTTTGAGCTGCTTGTAAACTGTCTGTATGAATTGCTCGCAACCTGCCTGTTTAATAAGAAATTGCTGCAAGTCATTTCATTGAGTTGCTTGCAACCTGCCTACATCAGCTACTTGTAAATAAACTTCAATGGAGTACTAAATGGATAATCTTCTTCAGGAAGATTATCCACAGCGGAGTAATAAATGAATATCCACAATAATATTTTCATAACACTCCCCTTGGATGTTCATTATTAAGTGCCTCGTTAAAATCTTACTAGGAAATACCCCGTGGGAAAAAATCCTAGTCAAGAAAAAAGAGTACACTAATAATATATATCGCAAGTTGCTTCATTAAAAACCTTACCAGGAAAAATTAATGGGGAAAAATCCGGGCAAGAAAAAAAGAGTATAGTGCATACTTTACTCCCCCTGATAAAGGCGTTATTTCAAATACCTAAGTCTCTGCGTTCCAACATTGTATAGCATCTTCTTGAAGGTTGCAGTTGGCAAAGACTTGGTGAACAAATCTGCCTGATTTTCAATTGAACAGATTTGTTGCACATCAATCTACCATTTTTCTGAAGATCATGTGTGTAGAATAATTTTGGTGAAATGTGCTTCGTTTTATCTCCTTTTATAAATCCTCCATTCAATTGGGTGCATGCAGCATTGACTTCGTATAAAATTGTGGATCTTCTATCACATTCCAAACCATATTTTTCGTGAATGAAATTAATCACTGATCTCAACCATACGCATTCCCTACTTGCTCCACATGTAAACACGTAGCCGGTTTAGGATCGAGCTTTATAGGGATCAAATATATAACTTGCATCTGCATAACCAACAAGATCTGCACTACCTTTGTTTGCATAAAGCAAACTCATATCAAGAGTTCCCTTTAAATTTTGCAATATATGCTTAATCCAGTTCTAATGTCTCCATGTAGGAGAAGAGTTATATCATGATAGTAAATAAACAAAAAATGTTATGTCAGGCACTGTAGCATTAGCAAGATACGTAAGTGCGCCAATTGCACTAAGATAGGATATTTCAGGACCAAGGAGTTCCTCATCCTCTTCTAGAGGTCGGAACGGATCTTCATTCACTTCAGATGATCAAACAACTATTTGTGTACTCAATGGGTGTATTTTGTCCATGAAAAAGCATGTTAAGACCCTTTATGTATAGGCAGATTGATAGATAAAGATTATGTCTGCTAAATGTTCGATTTGCATAACAAGATAAAGTTTTGTCTTTCCAAATTCTTTCATATAAAATTCTTTTTTAAAATATTCAATTGCCTTTTGCAGTTCTTCTGGAGTTCCAACAAGATTTATGTCATCAACATAAACAACAAGTATAACAAATTCTGATGGCATTTTCATTATAAAAATACATGAACAAATAACGTCATTTATGTAACCTTCTTTCAGCAAATATTCACTGAGGCGATTATACCAGATGCGCCCAGATTGCTTTAAATCGTATAATTTTTTTTTATAATTTAATCGAGTACATTTTTCAATACTTTGAATTATATGCTTCAAGCATTTTAAATCCTTCAGGGATCTTCATATAAATTTGATCAAATGAGTCATATAGGCTATGACATGCATTTAAATGGCATGACATCTTCAGGTATCTGGACTACAGGTTTGATCCTCACAATCTTTTTACAATATTGTGCATTTTATTGTATCAAATATACATCGATGATTATTTTGTATCGACTCCTAAGTGACATAACTTATTGAGATCTCATCACTTTCTTTATTTTCAGGTACCTGAACTTTTTATGGAGTTTTCATGAAATGTTATGTCATGGGCTCTTCTAGAGCTCATTTCCTCCTCATTATGACCATTTTGATCATTTGCTCCTATCATTTTTCAAAGATTGTTACCTATGGAACCGATCGGTTTACTATGCTTCATGCTTGCAGTAAACTTTATCCTTCACGGACTTTAATTTTAATAGGAGCATTTGCAACTGAAATATGATATTTAATTTTGGATCGGGAAATGCTTCTGGCATTTGACTTGAATTATCTACTTAATGATAATTCAATTCATATAGTATATTCTGCGGCTGCTTATTTCATCCCAAATTGTTAGAAAAACTAACATATATCTCAAATCTTCTTTGGAAAACATATCTTTGTGCTTTGTGATAGAGAAATTAATCATATACCACGCGTCAAAAGTTACTAGACAATAAAAATATTTGTTTTCTGATCCTAAACCAATTGTGAGGGAAGGACTTATCATATATTGTTGGTCTGATGCATACAAGTGTTGCTGTATGCAATTTAAAAAATCCTAGACCAACACATGAAGCTTTATTCTCATAAGCAATAGTTTAGCCATTAATAGGAGGCATTCAATGCTAAACCAGCGTTATCACAATGAACTGTCTTGATTTCCTGATCTGAAAATTATGCTCTTAATTGAGAAAAGCAATTTCAAATGCCAAACTACAAGTTGACAATAATCGCACATGTAACCGTCTCATATATGCACCTATAAGTGGTTCACATGATAGGTGAATGGGCCAATATTCACCTTTTATATATTTCAGAATTAGGGGTCTTAGTCCCAACTTTAGCTAGTATAATCATATTATTACGAGAACAAGCAACACAGAGAATTCTTGAAGAATCTTCTAGTTCTTCAATATATGCTTATCAGAATTCTCAATTAGCTCATCATATTTAAAGCAAATGGCAAATAAAACCTTCCTGTTTATTATGACATGTGCTATCTTTTAGTAAACTTCTGGTTTACTATGGCATAAACTTTTATATCAGTAAACTTCTTATTTATTGTGGCTAATTTTATATCAGTAAATTTTTGATTTACTGTAGCTACTTTTGCCTCAGTAAAAATTTCTGGTTTTACTGTGACTGCTACGTAATGTAGTACAAATTGAAGAATAAGGCGGGTAACTTCTCACATACATATTTACCCCCTATGATTGTGAAAACATGAAGATTTTCAATCTTTCAATTATTTGTAGTCTCAGTATAATTGTCATTTGTATTCGTAAACTTCGGGTTTATCATAACATATGTTTTGACCATAATAATGACAAATAAGCTCTTCGGGAGCCTTCAGTTTATTGTCTACAATCAAATATTATTCAAACATTACTTGTGTCTTGTGTCTTCTAGAAAAACTGTTAGCTCTTCGGGATCTATTGATAAATTTTGTACTACCAAATATTGCTCAGATACTTATGGTGTCACGAGAGAAAATCATAATCCAATAAACAATATAAAGCCAATTCTAAATTTATAAATGCTGAAAATTAAGAATTTTAATATTTTTACCACTAACTTTGTGACAAATATCTCCTTCAAGGTGAAATACTATTAATATCTGAATATTTTGTATCAATGCGACAACCACTTAGTCATTGCATCCTTTAAGGAAAGATACATGAGTTGTTATTTTCTTCGGGGAACTCAATAACTAACCATAATATATTAATGTGGTTGTAGTAGCAAGCATTCTACAAGAATGCTTTTGCCTTAGAATGATACTTAGTAAAATTATCCAAGATGTTTTACGTACAACAAGTACGTGCGGCAATGATCTTTTTGCCACAACTAGCTTTTCAGGAGGTGAGTTGTGGTATTTCTTCATTCACTCCAGGGAATGAAAATATGCTTCAAAAATAACTTTGAATAGCTCATTATTTTGTTTAAGCACAGAAAGACACAGTTTCATAATATTTTTCTGCTTCAGGAGAAAAATTCAATTGTTTTACTACTTCAGGAGCAAATTTAAAATATGAAATATTGAGTATATATTCTCTCAATCATATTACCTTTTCTGGAGGTGAATCATAATATATTTATGTTAAGAGCGCGTTCATATTTACAAGTTTTATTAATATTGTCACATTCACTTCAAGGAATGGATTAATATTATCAAAAGTTATCTTCCTTTAGGAGATGGAACATAATTATATGAACGTGCAATAACCACATTAAATTGTGATGGTGTCTGACCTCTTTTAATATATTTGCTACTTCAGGAGCAAATCGAGGTATGTATGTAACATAGAGAAATTCTATCTAACTTATCTTCATTGTAACCATAGCAAGCCTAAAGTATCACTTCTGGTTGTCATAGGCGTATACAACTTCTGGTGGTTAACAAAATTTAGTTACAATGAGATATACGAAACACAACCACTTCTGGTGATTGTACTCAGCTAAAGTTCAAATGAACTATGAAGTTAATTTATAACAAGACTTAGGAAATATTGCCACTGCTGGTGGTTATATATTTCGTACAAACTCTGCTGGAGTTTAAATGGATCTAACAATGTCATCCACTTTATAGTTTCCCATGCAATATTACTCTTCTGGACTAAAAATTGAAATCTTAATTCGAAAACGTGTAAGTGAAAATCGGAACATAAAAAATATACAAATTAAAGTGTATTAAAATTCATAAGATGCTCCAGAATCTCATCCAATGATTATGGCTCACTTACTAGGTTTCTAAATACTTCTTCTTTTTTTTTTAGTAGCAGCAGCATATATAGCAAGTAAAACGCATGATAACTTATCCTTGATGGTGTCCGCTAGACTCATTACATCAAGATGAATTTCAGCATCAAACACCCAAGACCTGTAGCTTTTGCCCAATATATTCAGTGCTACAAATTCATGTTTAGAAAATTTTGATATTATTTACAAAAAGAAAGTTCGTAAAAAGTATTTGCTCGAGATGACAGAGTCTCGTGCTGATAACGTGTTATAAAATAAAAACTGTAAAGTAAATAAACTAAAGACAAGTATATAGAGAGAGATTGATATATTATTCAACTTCAAGCTGATGTACATAATGAATTGAAATCTCTTCTATTTATAGAAGAAAGGAAGCAGCTGCGAGGCTTTTCAGGAAGCAGCTGCAAGGCTTTTCTGAGATCATTTTATTGAGTTGCTTGCAACCTGTCTGCATCAACTACTTGTAAATAAACTTCAATGGAGTACTAAATAAATAATCTTCTTCAGGAAAATTATCTACAGCGAAGTAATAAATAAACATTCATAATAATATTTTCATAATAGCTTCATTCTTTTTTTTAACATAAAAGAGCTAGCCAGTTTACATAATACCATCAAGTGAACTAACATACTAATCATTCAATCATCCAGATAAGCACCTAACAGTGAGTTCTGAGTTAAACTCTCTTGAGGGTGATTCGTTATGCTAACCGTCCTGCCTCAAGGGTACAGAAGCCTAAGGTAGTGTATTAGTAATGTAAGAATTAGTAATGCAAGTATTAGTTATGCAGGAATTATTTTTTATATACTATTTAGTATGATGTATTAAAAATTAAAATGCATTGTATAAGTTCTTTTAAAAAAGAATTTGTTTACAAAATTACCCTCTATATTCTTTAGCTTTAAGGGACTTTTAAGAACAATTGTCTTTAATCATGCTAATGCATGCATTAATAGCCTTGGTATTACTAATATCATGGTTTGCTATGCATTAACTATGCATAGAATAATACCAAATAAGAGTATACAACTAATGCTTGTATACCATTGCAAAGTATTATTAATACACAAAGCTAATGCATGCATTATTTTCTCTAATGCACTCTATCAAACAACCCCTAAGAGAATTATACTGGAAATCTACTACTGATGGATTTTAATTTGACCTCGTTAAGTCTTAACTTAATAACTAATAGTCTCTTGCTTTCATATCAACGTTAAATATTACAGCATTGATCGGGCTAAATGGCCATACTTCCAGCAGCAACTGGGAACTTATAGGAAATTAAATTCGATAGTCAGATTCCACTATTTACAATCAAGACCAAAATTTACCAATCGTTGATGCATGAGATATCATTCATATCTACCCTCAAGTTTTTTCCAACATTTCGACTGGTTATATATAGGGTATGAAACTCCAGAAACTCGTTATGCAAAGACTGTTCTTAGGAGCTTAACTTATGCTGTTTGTGTCCGTCGTAACTCCTGTCTTTTTCCTTATGCCTCTTATTATTCCTTTCAGATCCTTTTAGCTTCTTTGATCGGCTGCTCCCCCTTGTTGTACTCCCACTATAGTCCACATCATCATTCAGCTCAGATTCCACGTTGTGATCTTCAGAATCATCAATTTCAGACCCTTTACTACTTTTAGAGAGTGTTGCGGTAGCACCTTCATCAGGTTCCCATCGGCCTCTTTCCTCAATGTCTTCATTATGATGATATTGGTAATCCCTATCTGAATCGACACTCTTGTTAGAACTTGGCTTTCTTTTATTTGTGACAGCAACAGTCCAATCTCCAGTAGTATTACTATTATGGCTTCCTCTTCTCTTATCCCGGCGATCAGGTGATGATGGAGCACTGTCATGACGCCTAGACCTGCTTCTTCTTTTCTTGTGATGCAAATTTCTGTCTCGTATCTCATCAGACCACTCACCGCTAGAATCTGTACTATGATCTTCCTTACAATGTCTTGAGCCCCTCTCTTTGTTTCCAGATCCTGCATCTCTATATCTAATCTTTTCCGGCAAATCATCATCAGAGTCAGAATGGCTAACTCCTTTTTTGCTGTCACCGTTACAATGTTGATGCCCCGTTTTTTCATTATGGTGGATTCTTGATCTTTTCCTTCTGCTGAGACTGCGGCTAACTCCCCCCCTCTCTCTCTCAGATAAATCCCAATCAGTGTCACTACTATGATATCTATTTTTACCATGTTGATTCGTTTCCTCTTCATGTTGTCCTGTTTCATCGACGTATCTTTTCTTATCAAGAATTTTGCGCCGTTTTCTATCAGTACAGTAGTCTCTCTCTTCATGCGCCCTCTTATGAACATCATAATCCTCATAGTGGATCCTTGAACTTCTGTTCTCCCTTGGGCGAGACCTTCTCTCCCTTGAATCGGACATTACAGAGCGATGCCTGTCAATTCTAGAAAACTTATCAGAAGTTTTACTAGAACATATAATAAATAACAACAAAGTACGCTAACAAAAAATTATGCCTTTTCCTGTCAGTAATATTCTATGGTGCAAGGAAGCCATTAAGCACAATTATTTAGAAAAAGGTCTTGAATGTTAAAACAATGCTTTCTGCACTCTATGCTTATATTACGAAAGAAACAGGAGAGAATTTCATCACAAGAAAAAAAAAAGGGAAAACCTGCCAATTTGAGATCACACAGACGACAAGAACAAAGGATACAGAAATAACATTCCAATATGTTCGTTGAACCATAACATATTGTTCGTTGAAGAACCCTATTCATTCAGGTATGGAGTATTAGACCATCTATACCGTTTCTAATATTCAACCAAATTCTTCTATACTGGATCCAAACAACAAGTCAAAGGATTTCATACTTGCTCAAGATTGATATGCATCCGTATATTCACCCACACCTTAGTCTTCTGGAAAATTAAACTGGAAGATAATGCATCTTTCATCTAAAATCAGAAAAGAATGATGATACTTTTTCTTTTTTGGATAAGGTGAAGATTTTATTAAAAACAGTATCAAGCTGATACTGTAAAAATACAAAAGAATGATGATACTGAGGGAAGAAAGAGGAGCCAACAGTAACCAGATATGGCAATTTGAACCCAAAATTATATGACCCACTCACACCCGCTCATGATGAAACCTTATTCAAACCGTCCATTAGGTTAAAATTGCTGATCATTTTTTAATCCGTAATAAAATGGACTCATTTAGGTTGAAAACGGTTTAAAAATATTGTCAACTACTGTTATCTTTAAACTGAATAGGGAGGCATCAAATGATTTCCTCCACCAATTGTAAATTTTCTCTTTAATATGATACCCTATCTGTAGCTCAACTTGTGTTAGGTGGTTTGTTAAAAAGAGAAATTACTATTATTTTAACACCTGTATTTATAAATCATTCACATTTAGCCAATCAAAGAGTGTTGGCATTTTTTTAAAATAGTTCCTGCAGCCTTGCCTCTCTACCTCACACAAGGTAGGGGTAAGGTCTACGTATACCCCACCCTCCCCAGATCCCACTTGTGAGATCACATTGGGTATGTAGAAATTGTTGTAGTTCCTGCAGCCCTTCAAGAAGATTCTGTATGAGAGTTACATTTCTAAATACAACAATATTATTATTTGAAAAGATGAAGTTGGTTTCAATGTTTCTCTTTTCAATAGTTAAAATATTTGTGATTTTTAAATGCCTAGTACATTTTTAGAAGTGTCAGCGATGAACTTGGCAATTGCAAGTTTGCAACAGCATACATCACAGAAAATTAGAGAACTGAGTTGCTAGGCTAAGAGGACATCCAGAAAAACAAATATATTCACAGAAAAGGAACAAATTTCCAGGTTCTGTATTCATGGATTTATTTAATCAGGCATTGCAAATATTTCTAAAGAGAAAGGTGAGCCATCGAATAGAGACCCAACCGTCATATTGATTTAATTCAAGCACTTAGGTCAAAGAGTACTTGGTTTTGTCTCATTTACATGTCCAAGATTGCAATCTGGTTTGATTAATTTTTTCAATGAAAGACGGGGGAATATTATTTGTCATATTTCTACAAATGTCTTCATTCCTAAAACATACTGTAATGAATAGAATTAAATTTTCTATATTTTTAAGATTGGTACTTCACTGAAAGACTGGGGAATATTGTTTATCAAATTTCCACCAATGTCTTTATTCCTAAAACATAGTGTAATTAATGGAACTAAATTTTCTATATTTTTAAAGATGGGTAATGGCTAATCAAAGAGTTTTTGCCTTTTCTTTTTTCTACATTTGCGTACAAAATACAGGTTTGAGCCGAATTACCCATCACCTAACCCAATTTTGACACGTATTAAACATGGGTTGGGTTTTGACCCAATTTTCTTTAACCGTTCTTAACCCGCTCAAATTCAACACAGCCACCTGCTAGCCACCACTCACATATCCAACAGACATGTCTCATTGTAATCTCTTAAAATCAGATAACCATCAATAAAGTATCAATATAATCTTTTATGAAGACTAAGGGGTCGTTTGGTACGCTGTACTAAGTAAAATAATCCCTGTATAAAAATTTAATCCGTCCAATACAATGTTTGGTTGCTCAATTCAATTTATGCATACCTAATACATGTATTACTTATACCTCATAGG
>MCJB01044871.1:85882-101728 GCA_002018475.1 Nicotiana obtusifolia | reverse complement strand
CCCCCCAACTCCTTTTAAGCTTAATAATTGATGGTGCATTCTATAGTATTAACAATCAAGCGGCTGCATTAGTACTCGTGGTCGTTGGGTTTATGGTTACACTTTGCCTCTATTTTCCTCTTCCGCTATTGAAGCTAAACTTATGGCATTACTATCAGGCTTGCAGCTTGCTTTCTCTCATAATTTTCGTCCATTAATTATTGAAACTGACTCGCAAGCCCTATTCTCGATAATTCTACATGATAATGCCCTCTACTCACACTTTATTTTCGACTGCAAGTCATTCTGCAACAACTGCAACATGTGAACTTAAGCATATCTATCGGGAGGCATATTTTGTAGCTGATTCCATGGTAAAGTTTGGCATGACCTAGCTCCTGTTGATGGCCAACAGTCGTGGCATCCCCTATCTTTTATGTCTCCCTCACCTTTTGTTTTACCTGCTTTCAATAAGGGCAATTATGAGGCCGTTACAACTCGAACAGTCCTCCTTTGTACTTCTGCTACTCTTTCTTTTTAATCTTATATAACTATCTTTATTAGCCAAAAAAAAGTTGCCAGTAATGGAAATTACTAGTTTACCTTTTCATTTCCTTTAGTTTTTTAGCTGAAATCATACTTCACGGCTCCATCTAAAGGTGGAATAAATTTTCTCCTCAATTCGTTTGCCAATGAAATATCATTAGGTCTAGAAGTTAATAAACTAACATAGAAAAATTAATCTCGTCGTTTGAGCAATTTCTGGTTGTAGTGGTAAATTCAGTTCATGAGATATATCTGTATGGGGTCGAATTCGGGATCGCCTACATATGGACAAATCGGGCTCGAGTCTATACGGTCGGTATCGATCGTAATTACTGCTCGGTAAACCGAGGTCGAGATACCAAAGATCGAAGGTCGAGACCGAACAACATCGAATCAGAACACGAAGCCATGATGCCCGAGATGAGTCTATCGAGCTCGATTCCGGGAAATGTCTAAGGTAAATTATCAAATTTGAATGACGAAGGGACCGAAAATTCCGTGATAAGTAAGTATCTCGGCGGGAATCACGGCATCAATCAACAAGACCGTTAAATCAGCAAATCAAGAGATATTTTACCTTGTAAACAGATTCTTGCCTTGTATAAAGATTATCCCCACGCGATATAAAGGGGCAACGTAATTGTTAAAAGGCATCTCACGAAACAACTATCAATACAAAGAAAAGAAGTCTGCTTTTATTATTTTATTACTTTATTCGCATGTTTCCATTCATAATTATTGTTCATCTTGTAAGAATCAGTCGAGGCCAGGATTATCCAAGGCTTGTGGTTTGCATTTCTTCCCCATTTCTTTACTGACTTTAATTTCCGTTATATTATTCGTTATTTGTATCAAACTAAATCACGTATCCTTAAAACCACGTATAAATTCAATTGTTATCCGAAACTAAGGGTAAACAGTTTGGCGTCCACCGTGGGGCTAAGGATAATAGTAAGTGTTTGATACAATTTTTTGTCACGCAAATTGTTTTACACTTGCTCTTCGAAGTATCTCTGACTTCAGGTTACAGTACAGCTATATCGCATTCTCAATCTGTACCTTTGTACGTCGATAATGAATTCGATCATCAAGGAGAAAACAACAACACAGCACTCGGTAATGAAGTTCCGATCGACGCTAATTCACAAGTAGCAGTCGATGCAGATCAAATTACTGGCCCATCAAATAGCGTTCATAGGGAACCTCGATCAACGACACAGAATCCCCGAAATAACAAAAGGGACGGGATCAGCCTCAGAATGATTTTGATATGTTGCAGGCCCAGCAGGCGGCTATTGCTCAACTACAAAATCAAAGCCAAATATCGAACAAAGTTGAGCTCGGACCTTCTCGGGGAACTGTTCCTAGGAATGAACCAGTTACGGGAGAGCCGAATGAAGGTGAATCGGGGGCAAACTCCGGGATTATGAGGATGCTCGAGGAATTAACCAGACGAGTTGAATCCAGAGAGAAAAAAATCGAGACGAACGATAAAAAGGTGGAAACGTACAACTCCAGGGTGGATCAAATCCCAGGAGCACCCCCGATATTAAAGGGCCTGGATTCCAAAAAATTTGTACAAGAATCTTTCCCATCGAGCGCCGCTCCAAAACCAATACCCAAGAAATTTCTCATGCCAGAAATCCCCAAGTACAATGGAACGACCGATCCAAACGAGCATGTGACTGCATACACATGCGCTATAAAAGGGAACGACTTGGAAGACGACGAGATCGAATCCGTTCTTTTGAAAAAGTTCGGGGAAACCTTGTCGAAGGGAGCCATGACTTGGTATCATAACTTACCCCCTAATTCCATTGACTCTTTTTCTATGCTTGTAGATTCCTTTGTGAAAGCACATGCAGGCGCCATCAAAGTTGAAACGCGAAGTCGGACTTATTCAAAGTCAGACAAAAGGATAACGAGATGCTCAGAGAATTCGTATCTCGTTTTCAGATGGAGCGGATGGACCTGCCACCGGTCACTGACGATTGGGCTGTTCAGGCCTTCACCCAGGGGCTCAACGTTCGAAGCTCGACGGCTTCACAGCAACTCAAACAAAACTTGATAGAATATTTTGCCGTCACATGGGCCGATGTACATAACCGATACCAATCGAAAATCAGAGTCGAAGATGATCAACTTGGAGCCCCTTCAGGATCCATTTATCTCGTCAGGACTCATGATAGAGTTCGAAGGCAGATTTATCGTGAACCAAGACTGAATAGAGATCGGCATCGGCCATACCACAGGGATAGAAAAACCACTTCAACAAGGCAAAACTCCCTAAGACATGAAAGGAGAAATGATCGAGGCTAGAGTAACCGAGGTCCCATAATTAAAGGAAACTTTGAGAGAACCACCGGTCATCAAGAAGCACCACGGTTATCGGAGTACAATTTCAATGTTGATGCGGCTACTCTCGTATCAGCTATCGGTCGCATCAAAGACACTAAGTGGCCTCGACCGTTACAATAGGATCCAGCCCAAAGGGATCCTAATATGATATGCAAATATCACGGTACTCACGGGCATAGAACAGAAGATTGCCGACAATTGAGAGGGGAGGTAGCAAGGTTGCTCGAAAATGGACATCTTCGAGAATTCTTAAGCAACCGAGCGAAGAATCATTTCGGAAAGAGAAATAGACAGGCAAGCCAAGAAGAGCCACAACACACAATCAACATGATTATCGGTGGGGTAGATGCCCCTCAAGGCCCAATGCTGAAACGCACCAAGATATCCATCACTAGGGAAAAACGCACTCGAGAGTATGCGACGGAGGGGATATTACATTTTAGCGAGGAAGATGCGGAAGGGATTATGCAACCTCACAATGACGCGCTAGTGATATCTGTGCTTATACACAGAATTAAAGTAAAACGCGTGTTGGTCGACCCAGGCAGTTCGGCCAATATAATCCGATCATGGGTCGTAGAACAACTCGGCCTGACGGATTGAATTATCCCTACAGTCCGAGTACTCAATGGGTTCAACATGGCATGTGAAACCACTAAGGGCGAAAAACGTTGCCGATAAACACTGCCGGAACCATTGGAGAAATGAAGTTTTGCGTAATCGGAGGGAACATGAGGTACAACGCTCTATTCGGGAGACCATGGATCCACGACATGAGAGCCGTGCCTTTGGCGCTGCACCAAGTGCTGAAATTCCCATCACCCGATGGAATTATAACGGTTTACGAGGAACAACCGGCTGCGAAAGAAATGTTCGCGGTAGAAGAAATAACACCGGCACCAATAGTTCCTTCACAAAGGGTCGAGAACAAGATAAAATAGCAATCACATACATCATCTTCGACAAACGTAGATAAACAAACACATGTCGAGGATGACGATTACGGAATCCCCAGATCTTTCATCAGTCCCGATGAGTCCGATGCTACGAAATCGACGATTGAGGAACTCGAGCAAGTCTTACTCCGAGAAGACTTGCCCGAACGAAAGGTATATTTGGGCTCGGGCCTAAGCTCCGAGCTCAGGACAAAATTTATCCAATTCCTTATAACTAATGAAGATTGCTTCGCTTGGTCCCACCTTGATATAACAGGTATACCACCGGAGATAACAACTCGCAAGCTGAACCTAGATCAGAAGTTCCGACCGGTCAAGCAAAAAAAGAGGCCTCAGTCCGAGATCAAACACGCATTCATCAAGGATGAGGTAACTAAACTTCTAAAGATAGGGTCCATTCGGGAGGTTAAATACCCGGAATGGTTAGCAAACGTAGTAGTAGTCCCTAAAAAAGGGGAATAAACTAAGAATATGTGTAGATTATAAGGATTTGAATAAGGCATGCCCAAAAGACTCTTTCCCTTTACCCAACATCGATCGCATGATCGATGCTACCGCTGGCCATGAGACCCTTAGTTTTCTCGATGTTTACTCTGGCTATAACCAAATACGAATGGACCCCGCTGATCAAGAAAAAAAAACCTTCATCACTAAATATGGCACATACTGTTACAACGTGATGCCATTTGGGTTAAAAAATGCAGGAGCCACTTACTAACGCCTAGTAAACCGAATGTTCGAAAAACAACTAGGAAAAACGATGGATGTTTATATTGACGATATGTTAGTTAAGTCCCTGCGAGCAGAGGACCATTTGAACCATTTGCAGGAAGCATTTGACATGTTGAAGCAGTACAACATGAAGTTGAACCCAAAAAAATGCGCGTTTGGTATGGGCTCGGGCAAGTTCCTCGGTTTCATGGTCTCGAATCGTGGAATCGAGATCAACCCCGAAAAGATCAAGGCTATCGAGGACATCAGAGTCGTAGATAATGTGAAGGTTGTACAAAAGCTGACAGGCCGTATAGCCGCTTTGGGACGATTTATTTCGAGATCATCCGATAAAAGCCATCGATTTTTCAATCTGTTTAAAAAGAAGAACAACTTCTCATGGACCCCCGAATGCCAACATGCTCTAGAAGAGCTCAAAAGGTATCTGTCTAGTCCGCCCTTGCTACATACACCGAAGATAGGTGAATAGTTGTACCTTTACCTTGCAGTCCCGGAGGTAGCGGTAAGCGAAGTTCTAGTTCGAGAAGAGCAAGGTACACAATTTCCAATTTATTACGTTAGCAGAACCTTAGGCGAAGCTAAGACTAGATACCCTCACTTGGAAAAATTGGCACTCACTTTGTTGAGCGCCTCCAGAAAACTGAAGCCTTATTTCCAGTGTCACCCCATATGCGTCGTAACGACTTACCCGTTAAGAAACGTAATGCATAAACCCGAGCTCTCCGGCCGATTGGCCAAATGGGCTATCGAAGTAAGCGGGTACGATATGGAATATCGACCCCGAACCGCCATTAAATCTCAGGTGTTGGCAGATTTTGTTGCCGATTTTACACCATCCCTAATACATGAGGTCGAAAGAGAGCTACTGGCCGGATCGGGGACTCCTTCGGGAGTATGGACCCTGTTCACAGATGGTGCCTCGAACACGAAGGGATCGGGGCTTGGTATCGTGCTAAAGCCCCCAACCGGTAACAAGATTCGACAGTCTATCAAGACTGTAAAGTTAACTAACAATGAAGCAGAGTATGAGACCATGATTGCAGGTCTAGAACTAGCCAAAAGCCTGGGAGCAGAAATAATCGAAGCAAAGTGCGACTCCCTTCTCGTGGTGAATCAAGTCAACAGAACATTCGAGATCAGAGAAGGACGGATGCAAAGATATTTAGACAAACTACAAGTTACACTACATAGGTTCAAAGAATGGACCTTACAACACATACCTCGAGAGCAAAACAGTGAAGCCGATGCCCTCGCCAGTTTAGGATCATCGGTCGAAGATGATGAGATCGAATCCGAAAAGGTCGTACAGCTCATGAGGTCGGTAGTGGAAGAAGGCAACGCGGAAAGCAATATGACGAGTCTGACTTGGGATTGGAGGAACAAATACATAGAATACCTCAGCTCCGGAAAACTCCCCTCAAATCCAAAAGAATCAAGAGCCTTGCGCACAAAGGCGGCTCGGTTCTGCTTGTCCGATGATGGAACTCTATTTATAAGAACATTCGACGGCCCCCTCGCGATATGTCTGGGACCAAATGACACTGAATACATTTTAAGACAAATCCACGAAGGCACTTGTGGGAACCACACCGGTGCCGAACCCCTAATCGGAAAAATAATAAGCCGGTTATTATTGGGTCGACATGGAAAAGGACGCGAAGGAGTTCGTCCGAAAATGTAACGAATGTCAAAGGCATGCCCCGATGATCCATCGACCCAGAGAGACGTTACACTCGGTCTTATCACCGTGGCTGTTCATGAAGTGGGGAATGGACATCGTTGGCCCTCTTCCTTACACACCAGGTAAGGCTCAATTCATTCTTTTTATGACTGATTATTTTTCTAAATGGGTGGAAGCACAGGCATATGAGAAGGTTAGGGAAAAGGAAGTAATCGAGTTCTTTTGGGATCATATCATATGTCGGTTTGGAATGCCATCAGAGATCGTGTGTGACAACGGGAAACAATTCGTCAGCAGCAAAGTGACAAAATTCCTCGAAGATAACAAGATCAAAAGAATCTTATCAACGCCCTACCACCCCAGCGGGAATGGACAAGCCGAATCTACCAACAAAACAATACTTCGAAATCTCAAAAAGAGGTTAACCGATGCGAAGGGGAAATGGAAGGAAATATTGCCCGAAGTCCTGTGGGCGTATTGCACGACCGAGAAATCGAGCACAGGAGCCACTCCTTTTTCCCTAGTTTACGGTGCCGAAGCTTTGATACCGGTCGAAGTCGGTGAACCAAGTGTCAGATTCCGCTATGCGACCGAAAAATCGAACCACGAGGCTATGAATACGAATCTGGAACTATTGGATGAAAGAAGGGAAGCTTCCCTCGTCCGATTGGCTGCTCAAAAACAAAAGATCGAAAGATACTACAACAGGAGAACCTATCTTCCACACTTCAACATCGGAGATTTAGTACTTAGGAAGGTCACACCCAACACACGAAATCCGAATGAAGGGAAATTGGGACCAAACTGGGAAGGACCTTACTCCGTCATAAAAATCACCGGAAAGGGATCCTACAAGCTTGGAACAATGGATGGCAAACAACTACCAAACAACTGGAACATAAGTCACTTGAAACGGTACTACTGCTAAGGTACGATCCTTCATTCCTTATTTTTATTTGTTTTCATTCTACACCGGCAAACTAACATTCGCAGCTACCAAATAAAGTTGCCTCGAATCGGGGAGTACGGGATATTAGGACTGAAAGCACGCGTTGCACTCTTTTTCCCTTCGACCGGTTTTGTCCCAAACTGGATTTTACGGCAAGGTTTTTAACGAGGCAACCAGTAAATCGTGCTAACTTAGATTTGAAGGCTGATAACAGATCGATGACAATAATATGCGGTGCTAATCGTCGATCGACCTCAAATATCGGAGGGCTGCTTGGCTACGGGAAACATCTCTAGAATCAAAGATCATTAGGATTCAATGTAAGGGTCAACAGTCAAAGGAGCCGAGCCCAAATAGATTGATCTAATCCCAACTTAAATTGTACAAGCACGTGAACAAGAATAAAGAAAGATCTCTTGCACCAATATCCTGCCTCCGAGCCCAAGGGCCGTTTCAAATTTCTTTGTTCGATTAAACACTGCCCTACTTTGGGGAATCATCCGAAAAGCAAATTTATTTGAAGGGAAATAAGACCTACTAAGGCAAACCCCGATTCTTAAAAGGCTAAGGCCATACCGAGTTAATGAAACTCAAAGGGGAATAAGACCTACTACGGTAAACCCCGATCCTTAAAAGGCTAAGGTCATTCGAATTAATGGAGCCCAAGGGAAAAACCTACTAAGGCAGATCCCAGACTTTAAATGGCCAAGGCCAAATCGAGTTAATAGAATTCAAGGGGACAGAAAATTTATCGAGGCAAACCCTCAGTTCTAAGGGTAAGAGTTAATCAGCAATGAAAACCATGGAAAGAAGGAAAGGAAAAAGGGCTTTTATATATACACACAACCAAATACGATTACAAAAATGGGCGTTTCATTACATAATGTCAAAAAGGAAAAGAAAGGGGCGTCTCATTCGTCAAAGCTCTCGGAATCATCTTCCTCCGGAAAGGCTTGCTTTCTGGCTTCGGCCTCGATTTTTTTGGCATCTTCGATCTCGGCCGATAGATCGAAGCCCCGAGCATGTATCTCCTCGAGGACGAACAGGCGAGTTTGCCACTTCATGTGATCAACCAAATTTTTTGATTGATCTTGAGCAGCCTCGACGTTGGCCTTGTACTGGGCCACCAGCTCATCGGCTTCAACTTTGGTTGCAGCAGCCTCCGATTTTGCCGTATGAAGCTCGTGGACTAAAACATCTCGATCCGAGGTGATCACACTAACTTGGGACTGGAGTTTGTCGGTGCTCTTAGTCAGAGCCTCGATTCTCCCTTTTACTTCCCTCAGTTGAGCTTCTGCTGAAACTAACTGAGCATGGAAGGCCTCTTTTTCTGAAGACAGTTGATCCATCTTGCTCTTCCACTCATTGGCTTCAGCTTTAGCCGTGCTTGCCTCAGATCGGAGTTGGGTGATTTGATCGAGCTGTTGCCCCACCTGCTCGACTAAGCTAGAATTGTCTTTCCGGACGAGATCTAATTCGGCCCGAAGGTTCACCATCTCCCCTTCGAGACGCTCGCAGCGTCCCCATTCTTCTCGGTGGTGAAGGAAAGCCTCATGATGAAGTACCGAGGCCTGCAAACACGGAAAGAAATATTGCAGTTAACTAAAGATTTAAAGTGCAAAACAACGAACACCAGATAAGGCTTTTCAGAAATTTACCCTATTCAATGCTTGCTGAGCTTCGTTAAACAAGCAGGATAAATCCACTTCGTTCATCTTGGCCTGATCTTCTTCGGTCACCAAACACCGAAGATAGTTGGCCACACCTACTAGAGCAAAATGGACCTTAGCATCTTCAGGAATGGCAAAGGATATGATCCGCTTCCGATCAGGGTATGAACTCGAAGCAGGAAATCTATCGACCAACTTTGGACCGAAAGAAACCCCGCTCGTGCCGATGGATGGACTTTTCCTAGGTACTTCCAAGTTACCGAGCCCAAAGGTATCTTCAACGAACGCCGAATCCACGCCATCGAAGAAACCACGGAAAGGGCCTTCCGGTACATGTTCCCCACCCGGGGAACGTTCTTTTGTTGCTTGGGCCTCATCGAGTGTCGACTCCTAGAAGGAAGGAGAATCTATCATCTCTATGGGACCCAAGACTCCCTGCGAAGCCCCCCTTGCATCGGCAGAAGCCCCAGCTCTTGCCCCCATTTCGGAGCCCCCGACTCGATGAAGGTCTGTTTCATCGGCTCTCAGCTCGGGGACTCCCCGTCCTTCAATTTGGGACGGCTCGCTACCCAAAAGGTCAAAATCCTCATCTCCTTCGGGGTCGTCCCTTAATCGACGAAGTGAGTCCGAGGTTAGTATTCGGTCATCAATATTACTCTCGGGCTTACGAGCTATCCTCTTCTTCGGCCTCTTTTTCCTGGGCTCTGAAGAACTGGGGGCTTCTTTCCTCTTTTTCTCTTTGTCCTGCTTTGAAACAGGGGGCTCGCAGGGAACCTCATCACCAGTGGACGCTGGCCTCAATTCAACGTCCTTCGATAAACCTACAAATGAAGAGTAAAACAAATTAGAAATCAATAACCTGAGACGTTAAAGTTCAAACTTAACCTGTCTCACCATGGTGTCGGGCCTCCCATCGGCCCTTCGAGAGCTCGCGCCAAGTACGTTCCGAATAGGGTCTTTGGGACACTATTCTTTCAACCCATTCCTTCAGATGAGGAATCGCGGCCGGCATCCAGGATACGGCTACATCATATGGAACTGGTTAGTAAAATAACGAAGGGAAAAACATTGAACAAGTTGAGATATAGGATAACACTTACGGTTCATGTTCCACTTCTCAAGGAACGGCATGTCTTTGGCCGGAATCAGGTCCGATTTGTTCATTCGAACGAATCGGCTCATCCAGCCTCGGTCCCTATCCTCATCGATGCTAGAGAAGGGGGCTTTGCTTGCCCGGCGAATAAGTTTTATTAATCCCCCTCGAAAAAGTCGGGGACTGTATAACCGCATAAGTTGAACGACGGTGAAAGGATGCCCGTCGATCTTGCTTGCAAAAAAGCAAAGGAGTATGACTATTCTCCAGAAAAAGGGGTGGATTTGACCCAATGTTACTTCATACCTTTTTCAAAAGGCAACGATAACCGGGTCCAAAGGGCCCAACGTGAAGGGGTAAGTGTAAACACTCAAATAACCCTCCACGTAGGTAGTGATCGCCTCTTCCGGTGAAGGAATGACCACACACTTGTCGATCCAATTACAGTCTTCTTTGACCTTGTCAAGGATTTGTCCGTAATCGAACAAATGTACATTGTGACCGGTTCACACCGGCCCGGTATCGATGAGGTCTTACTACTTTAAAGTCTGCACCGATTGAACATCCAGTCGGTGCAAACGCCTTCAAAGAAGGTTCTGCCATGGTTTCCTCAACATGAACAGGTTGAGGATCTTCAGTAGGTTGAGAGGAAGAAGGGGTCTGCCTCTGAGGAACGGATTTAGAGGTTTTCGCCATTGTTGTAAGAGATAAAGAAGTTAGAAGATGTAGGTGTAAGATAAGAACAAAGGGGAGATCACTTGCAAGGGAACTTAGAGAAATTGAAGAAGGGAATGATTCAATTGATCAGATGACTTAAACGCCTGAAACTAAAGATGAGGCAGGGCATTTATAACCCCTCAAAAGCGGCGGTTCGCGTCCTAAAGCAGCGAAGCATTAATTGGCATTGCAGAAGTTTATCTCAAGTCTGTCTCTGAGGAGACGTTTTCGATACGTACCACGTACGTCACAGTTCCACCGTCATTTATCAATATAATGATTCGCTTCCTTTGATGGGACGCTTCGACTTCCGTGCCACGCGCGTCATAAGTATGTCGCCATTCAACCTAACCAAAAAGCTGCGGCTCACATCGTTTTTCGTTACTACACTCCAAAAAACGAGGGAACTATCTGTATGCGGTCGAACTCGGGACCACCTACATATGGACAAATCGGGCTCAAGTCTATACGGTCGGTATCAATCGTAACAACTGCTCGGTAAATCGGGGTCGAGATACCAAAGATCGAAGGTCGAGACCGAACAACATCGAACCAGAACACAAAGCCATGGTGCCCGAGATGAGTCTA
Organism: Nicotiana obtusifolia; assembly: GCA_002018475.1. Lineage (NCBI taxonomy): Eukaryota > Viridiplantae > Streptophyta > Magnoliopsida > Solanales > Solanaceae > Nicotiana > Nicotiana obtusifolia. The sequence goes on along the minus strand of MCJB01044871.1, from coordinate 90,459 downwards.
TCGAGCTCGATTCCGAGAAATGTCCTAGGATAAATTATCAAATTTGAATGACGAAGGGACCGAAAATTCTGTGATAAGTAAGTATCTCGGTGGGAATCACGGCGTCAATCAACAAGACCATTAAATCAACAAATCAAGAGATATTTTACCTTGTAAACAGATTCTTACCTTGTATAAAAGATTATCCCCACGCTATATAAACGGGCAATGTAATTGTTAAAAGACATCTCACGAAACAACTATCAATACAAAGAAAAGAAGTCTACTTTTATTATTTTATTACTTTATTCGCATGTTTCCATTCATAATTATTGTTTATCTTGGAAGAATCAGTCAAGGCCAAGACTATCTAAGGCTCGTGGTTTGCATTTCTTCTCCATTTATTTACTGACTTTAATTTCCGTTATATTATTCGTTATTTGTATCAAACTAAATCACGTATCCTTAAAATCACATATAAATTCAATTGTTATCCGAAACTAAGGTTAAACAATATCCATTTCCAATTGGTAATTCAATAGTTTGAATTTGCAATTTAGATAAGTGGAAAATCACTATTAATCTTCTTGAAAAAACAATGGTAAAGAAAAAAAAAATTACAAATCTTTTGAAACATTCTTCATTACTGCCCTAACTTGTTGAGGGCAGGAATAGGAGTACACATTCTTAAATTCGAGGCCTAAATACAAATAACATACATAATCCTCTAGAGCAATACATTTGCTGTTTGTCTACTTTTTCATAATTACCATTATTTAATCTATTTTAAGTATTCATCAACAAAAAGAAATTAGCGTAACTTCTAACCTTTTAGTTCGCGAGAACTCTTAATTAACGCATGTACCTTGCGTTAGGAGAAAAGCATTATTTGGTAATGCATGGACGTATATGAAAGTTAAGTTGCAAGAGAACAACTGCCGTAGCAAATAGCAATCTTGTTTGAGTGCTTAAAGTCACGGACTGTTTAGTTAATTGTTTGATCCACAAAATGTTATTTAAAGTAAATTGAAAAAGGTGGATTAAAAAATCAAGGTGAAAACTTTCAAGAGGAAAGAAAAAATAATTGAGGTGAATCCATTTTGTTTTAATAATTAATTTTTTTGAAATAAAATATTAAATTGCGTAATATTAGGACTAATTCTTTTAAAGAGTAATATTAGGTTGTCAAATTACGAAGAATTACATACATTTACATTGTCACCTATTTATCAATTAGCAAGATAACTCCCAAAAATTTGTTAAAAAATTATATTTATTAGTAAATTAATATTATATTTCATAAAATAAAATTTTAATATGTAAATAAAAAAGTTTGAATGTAGTGATTTGTAATTTCTTATTTACTCTAATCACTCTAACTCTTAAGTCGAACATGTGTTTGAACACTATAATTGGTCGAAAAATAAAATAAAACTTCGTTTGCTTTCGTCTAAAAGTTGAAAACCGTTTTCGACTATTACTTCAAAATACCTATTTCTTCACTAAAACCCGGCCAAATATAATTACAATTCTTTAAAATAAACTATTTTTTTAAAATAAGTATTTCGATCTTTCAAAACTTTGCCCAAACAAGCTGGAAACAAAGTAGGTTGTAAAGGACGAGTGTTTGGTTTGTTAAGTAACAGTTTCATTATAATGTGCGGTCATAAACCGAGATTAAATAATAACGAGGTTATTTAGTAAATATACTTTTATTAATAGATATTTATGTTTATCCTAAATTTCGGATAACAATTGAATTTATACGTGATTTTAAGGAGATGTTGCCTGATTTGATACAAATGACGAATAATATAACGAAGATTAAAATTAAGGGATAAATGGAAAAGAAACGCAAACCACCCAAGTTAGACACTCCTGGCCGTTGGCTAATCCTTCTTGGACGGAAACTAATTATAATGGGAATTGAAACAAGGTGATGATAAAAATGATTCAACAGAGCAATATATCAATATTTTTTTTTGTCTATTGATGATTCATTTCAAAAGTGTCTTGTAAATGGTTCAACTCTCCCTTTATATAGTGGGAAGGTAATACATCTGGTACAACTTTATACAAGGTAAAAATCTCCGCACAAGGTAAAACATCTCCAGATTTGCTAATTAAGCGGTTTCTATTGATTAATGCCGAGATTCCTGCTGTGATGTTCGTCCCATCACGGATTTTTCGGTTTTCCGTCATTTAGGTTTAATGATCTTCCCTTGGACATTTTCGGAGTGAGGCTCGATTTCGGGATCACGAGCTCGGTGTTTTCGAGGTCGGACATTCTGGCTTCGTGTTCCGCTTCGATGAAACTCGGGTTCGATCTTCGACCCTACGCATTCCGAACCCGATCTATCGTGCAATAGTTGAACTCGATGTTAACCATATAGGGTCTAGCACGGTTTTGACCACATATAGGTGGGCCCCACTTTGACCGTATACAGATAGTCCCCTCGTTTTTTGGAGAGTAAAAATGAGAAACGATATGAGCCTCAAATTCTCATTCTGATAAGTGAAGGTGAACTTATGACGTACGTGATACGGAAATAAAAAACGTCCTATCAAAAAAGCCAAATTCTCATTCTGATAAGTGACGGTGAACTTAAGACGTACGTGATGCGGAAATCGAAAACTTTCCATCAGAAAAGCCTTTTAAAGCATCAAGTGTGTGTCAGTCGGCGTTCTGCCGCTTTGGGATGCGAACCGCCATTTTGAGAGGTTACAAATACCCTCTTTCACCCTTTATATTCATATGTTCGTGCTTTTTTATAAAATTACATCGCTCTTATCTTCAAGACCTCATGCTTTCTAGTTTTCTGAGAATACCTCGCAAGCTATCTTTATACTATATTTCCCTTGCATCTGTATCTTTTAATTTCTTCATTTGTTCAAAACAATGGCGAAGACTTCAAAATTTGTTCCTCAAATACAAACTCCCTCTTCTTCTCAACCTGCTGATGACATTTCACCTGTTGTCATTGAGGAGCCTACAGCGGAGCCCCCTCTGAAGGCATTTGTACCAACCGGGTGTTCGACCGAAGCCGATTTCAAGGTCGATAAAGCTTCCTCGTTACCGGGCCGATGCGAACCGGTCACGAGATACATCTGTTCAATCACCAACAGAGTTCTCGATAAAGTAAAGGAAGATTGTAACTAGGTTGGTAAGTGTGTGGTGGTTCCTGCGCCTGAAGAGGCAATCACTACCCACGTGGAGGGTTTTTTAAGTGTTTACACTTATCCTTTCACGTTGGGCGCTTTGGACCCGGTCATTATTGCTTTTTGCTAAAGGTACGAAGTGACCCTGGGCCAAATTCATCCTTCTTTCTGGAGGATAGTCATTCTTCTCCGTCTTTTTGTAAACAAGATCGAGGGGTATCCTTTCACCGTCGATCATCTCATGCGATTGTACAGTCCCCCACTCTACCGAGGGGGGTTGATAAAACTCGCTCGTCGGACAAGTAAAGCCCCGTTCTCAAGTATTGATGAGGATAGTGATCGGGGTTGGTTGGGTCGATTTGTTCGAGTAAAAACATCGGACCTAATCCGGCCGAGGATATGTCATTTCCTGAGAAATAGAATATGAAGCATAAGTGTGGGCCTGCTTATCAATTTGTTTACTGTTCTCCCTTTCGACCTTCCTCTTATCAATTTTATATGGTGCAGCTATATCCCGGATGCCGGCTGCAATTCCTCATCTTAAAGAATGGGTCTAGAGGATCGTATCCCAAAGACCATATTCCAAGTGCGCATGGCGCGAGCTTTCAAAAGGCCGGTGGGAGGCCCGACTTCATGGTGAGATAAATTACACTCGAGCTTAGTTCCTTATGCTATCGATTTATAACTTGTTTTACCTTTCTTTTGTAGGTCTCTCAAAGGATGTCGAGATGAGACCTGCGCCCATAGGCGATGATGTTCCCAGCGAGCCCCTTGCTTCGAAGCAGGATAAATAGAAGAAAAGAAAAGAGGCCCCAAGTTCCTCAGACCTCGGAAAGAAGAGACCAAGGAAAAGATTAGCTCGCGAGCCCAAGGGCAGTGCTAGTGATCGAGTGTTACCTTCGGACTCGCTACGTCGATTGAGAGATGAGTCCGAGGAGGAAGAAGAGAATTTTGACCTTGTGGCTAGTGAGCCGCCATAACTTGAAAGGCGAGGGGTCTCCAAACTAGGGGCTAGTGAAGCGAACCTTAGCCAAGTCGGGGGACCCGAGGTGGAGACAACAACTGGGGCTTCCGCTGATACGAGGAGAGCACCGCTGGGAGTCTTGGGTCCAATTGAGATGGTTGATTCGCTCTTTCTCGGAATCAACGTTCAACGAGGCCTAAATAGCAAAAGAACGTTCCCCGGGCTGAGATCATAGATCGAGAGACCCTTTTCGTGGTTTTTTCGATGGTGTGGATTCGGCATCCGCGGAAGACATTATTGGGCTCGGTAATTTGGAGGTACCAAGGAAAATCTCATCCACCGATATAAGCGGGATTTCCTTCAGTCCAAAATTGGTCGATCGATTTCCCGCGCCGAGCGCTTACCCTGATAAAAAATGGTCCATATCTTTCACCATTCCCGAGGATGCCAGGGTTCTTTCCGCTCCTGTTAGAGT
>MCJB01044871.1:45161-61261 GCA_002018475.1 Nicotiana obtusifolia | reverse complement strand
AAATTTGAAAGCACTTAATTACAGGGGATTCAACAATTTATGTATATACCGAGAAATATGTTTTTTACCCTCTTTATAATATGGAAGGGGAGCATTGGCTTAACTAGTAGGAGGTCGCAGGTTCGAGCCGTGGAAACAGTCTCTTGCAGAAATGCAGGGTAAGGTTGCGAACAATAGACCCTTGTGGTCCGGCCCTTCCCCGGACCCTGCGCATAGTGGGTGCTTAGTGCTCCGGGCTGCCCTTACCCTCTTTATGTTCTGGATGAAGGGGATTCAATTGAAACCCCTTCGCTGGAAAGTTATAGTGACAGTTTCTTGTGATGTTAATTCAAATGTTATTGAGTTTCTATTTTCTTTCAGGGGGACATGGGAGTGTCTGAAAAGATATCCATTTCTGTGGTTTCCTCAATCTCAGCAGTTTCACCAGACGAGTGGGATTCCTGCAGTCTGGATTCCACAGGAACTCAACAGTTTAATCCCTTTCTGTCACACGGTTTCCTTTCGAGCTTAGAGGACTCTGGCTCTGCAGTGGAGGTTATAAACTATCACTTTGCTGACTTCTGCTTAGAATCCTTTGCTTGATTGTTTATTTTGTTGCATGGTTAAAAGAAATACACCTGCCATTATTTATCTTCTCTCGCTGTCTTTGCATACTAGTGTTTGTTTATTTAATAGTTGATTTTGTTTGTTTGCTTCCTATTATCCATTACAGTGAATGCTCCTGGTTTAGGTTGTTTATTCTCTCTTAGTATCTGCAATTTTTTGGGGGTAATTATGAATATCGATTACCATTCTTTCGATATCACCAATACTATTTTTGGGACAGATTTGATGCTAACTCTTATTCAACCAAATTCTCTTGAAAGTAACAGGGCAGCTAGCTAATTAAGTTTCTTTTCTATCTTCGCGATCATCAATTTAGTGCTGCCTCTGTCATTGTTATGACCTTTTTTGATGGAAGAAAAGCTTATATTCTTTCTCAGGGAACTGGCTGGATGCCACAACACATCATTGCTAAGGATGAAAATAATAATATCTTAGGTGTTGTTCCCCTCTATCTCAAAAGGTTCAACATCTGCCATGCTATTTCTGGACCATGCTTTTAATTTGTTTCCTTTATTGTATAATATCTCGACTTTTTTTTGATGACATGCTTGGCTAACTCCTTCTGATCCAAATCTGCAGCCATTCTTATGGTGAATATGTGTTCGATCATTCTTGGGCAAATGCCTATTACAATTATGGTTTGAGCTATTATCCGAAGCTGCAGTGCTCGGTACCTTTCACTCCTGTTACTGGCCCGAGGATCTTGGTCCGTAACACATCAAATAGAGATCAAGTCTTTGACATTCTGGTCTCTGCAATGAAAGATTTGGCTGTCAAGGTATGCTTTTCTTCATGTTCGACATACTTCATAATACTTTGAATTTCGTAAATACCTTTCTTAACTCGTCCAGTTGTAAACTCTATCTGATTCTTTTTATTTTTATTAATTGTTGCTCATTGGGTATGGAAGATCCTGCATATTAAAGCCAATTGTTTCTGTTATCCTTATTTAACGGAACGTGTGATTTCTACTAGTCTGACTTGATAAAGATTTGTGAGTTATAAGAATCATTGTTTGGAATGCACTATATTTCATATGCATAAAAATACTCCATTTTCTGTTTGTGATGACATTTACCTTGACAGTTCAACGTTTCATCTCTACATATAACTTTTCCCACCGCAAATGAGTGGCACAAGCTGAAGGAGAAAGGTTTCCTGCAAAGGATTGGAATGCAGTATCATTGGAAAAATCGTAATTATAAAAGGTGACTATGCAGATCTACTTCTTACTTGAGATAAGTTGCTCTGAGATTTAGAGGAATGGATTTCACATAGTTGTAGCTTGTAGTTTATTCTTTTTCTTCTTCTTAGTAGGCGATCTTATTTCATTTGGTCATATTACTTCCTATTGAACTATAGATTCTGAATGCCTCATGTGGTGGTTGATGTGTGGAATGAAGGAGCTTGATGCTTGTGGAGATAAGCAAAGCCTTATTGGTAATTGGGTTAAATGAATTTCATTTTAGAGCTGGTAGTACCTCTAAAGGAAACGCAATGGAAGGGTTGGCCTTGCTATCTTAGAGTTGGAGTAACAACCTTTGGAACCAAGATTCGAATCTCCCACAGGCGACATTAGGTGAATTGTTTTCATCTATCTAAATCTTTATAGGTAAGGTTACCTTGTTCCTGTGTTGGTTGGGAGGTAGAAGGTACCTAGTGGATTAGTCGAGGTATGTGCAAGCTAGCTGGGACACTACCATTAATCTCCATAAAAGAAAAAGCCATCAAAGTAATTGAAACTGCTTCATCTGAAGAACATCAGATAGATCTTTGAATTTTGTCCACAGTTTTATGTGTTCGGATTTACCACTACATCATGATAATGAGCTTTTGTTTCTTCTTGATTGTTATAAGTTTCTCTTGCATTATTCAGCTTTGATGAGTTTTTGATGGACATGAAGCAAAGTAAGAGGAAGAACATTCGTCAAGAGCGCAAGAAGGTTTGTAGAAGTAGTTTTTCCTTTTCCTTGAAAATTGTTTGACCAGTCAATAGCTCTAGAAGATTCTCTAAAAGAGGCTGTATAAAGAAAATAATTTGAATCTAAAATATCTGATTTAAAAATGAACGTGGTGTATAATAACAATTAGTCATGCCTTTTAGTCACACATGCCCATGCTGAAACTTGTATCATAGAGCAGTTCGTTAGAATATATTGCAGAGAACCCGTCTGTGGTACAAGGAACATATAAAGTTCCCTGCTTCAGAAAACCAAATGACTGGAGCACTTTGGTCTTAAATCTAAATTATATCCAATCCTACTGGGAACATGTTTATATTGGCTCTCGTAAAATCAAGAACGAATCTATTACTGTTGTATAGACAAGGCTTTACTATTGTTTATTTACTTGTGCTGCATCTGCAGCGTCGCTTTATTGCCATGGCTGTATGGCGATTGCCTATTGGCATGTTGCATATTGCTGCAGTGCCATCTTTTCTTCATCCTGTGTTCTTGCTTATTTCTATCTATTACATCAAGATTTTTCTTAGAGGAGTATAATATTTCCTTTTAGTTTCATAATTAGCTAAATAGTGCTTCTACCTCCTCTCGCTTCTCAATGTCTTCAAACTTGCAAAATACTGATAAGATCTTTTCTTATTTCAGGTATCCGCTCAAAATGTGACCATGAAACGCTTAAGAGGATATGAAATCAAGGTGTGTTGTTGAAGCTTTTGACTTCCCATTTAATTAGTTACTTGAGCTGGGGTGACTTTGTTGGAATAGGGTATATTTTTCTCGAGGGTCGTAACAGCAATTTGTTGTGTCTATCTTCTCTTTTAAGTATGTGGTGTTTAACTTTATTTTCTAAACATAAATAGACTAGTTGTGCAAATACTCAAAAAAGAAAAAAAAGGATCGGTACCTTTACTAACCTTATCAGTTCATATGTTTAATGTTTTTACTTATTCTTTTTATTGGGATAAATTACTTGATTGTGATCATGTCATCTACTATTATCCTTTTCCTAAAGGTTTAAATATTGTGTGTATATCATTTATCTCTATCTTTCTGCGATAGCCTGGTGTAATCTGCTCGGCACTTTTAAATCACATTGTGAACAAGTGAGGCCCTTTACAGCTGGACTCTCCACCACCCAGCTTCCCTCCAAATTAATTATGATTTTTTATGTGAACGGCTAATTTCTTGTTTTAAGGCACATGAACCGCCTGTCACGTGCAGCTATAATTATGTCCTTGAATAATATTGAAATTCCCATTTCATGTTTGTCTATTGTACTGGCAGGCTAGCCATTGGGACACGTTTTATAAGTTCTACAGAAATACAACCGATAACAAGTAGGAGTTCTTTTCTTTGGACCATACATTTTTTCTCTTCATAATATTATCTTAATTAAACTTTAGTCAGCTAAATTATTCTACTTATGTGTACTTTACAGCTGTATTTTTGTACCTGCATTATCTAATGTGAGTTCTCTGTCTCTTTAGGTGGGGTACTGCTTATTTGACGAGAGATTTTTTTCATCAAATGGGTGCAAAGATGGATGACAATGTACTGCTTATTGTTGCTGAAGAAGGTGATGAGCTTGTAGCTGCAGCCCTTAATCTTATTGGAGGAGATACCTTGTATGGACGTCTATGGGGATGTCTCCCAGGAGCCTATTATGCGAATTTGCATTTTGAAGCATGTTATTACCAGGTATTTTGAACCATCAATTAGAAAAAAGAGAAGAATGTGTCTTGCCGGATGCAGGTGTTCTTAACTTATAACAGTATTGTCTACAGAGACAGCTAGTTGTGTTTTTCATAGTGTAGAATTTCAGTTTGATTTGCAGTATTGATTGCAGAAACTCGTATGTTCCAAGAATTAGCTTGTAGAGGTTCAGAAGTAAATCAGGCTCCTCTAAGTCTTTAATGTTTCCTGCTTGAAAATTGATATCTTATTTCTCTTGATCTGCTTCTCAGGCCATAGAAGCGGCGATTGAACTTAATCTCGGCACAGTAGAGGCTGGTGCTCAAGGGGAACACAAAATTCAGAGGGGATATATGCCAGTGACTACTTACAGCTGTCACTATGTTCTAGATGAGGATTTTAAGCGAGTCTTTGATGATTTCTTGGTACGAGAATCTGCTCAGGTGACTATTCTTCCCAATGAAAAGCCTTTCAGATGACAGTTACCTTTTTCTCGAAGGATTTTTTTTCTCCTCAAAGGAAAATTAGAAAAGAAAAACTTATTTCGCATAATAGAAACATATTTTATGAGCAGAATGTCACGTCCTTAGTCTTCAACTAAGCGCACGTGCAGCACTTGACAACTTGCTTACGATCGTACAACTTGGTCACGATCTTGCTATGCCAAGTCGGCCTAAAATACTACATTCATGATTGCTAAGGGAATGTTAGATAAGAAAGACAAGAGAAATTTGCCAAAGGAAGCTTTTTATTGTAGAGAACTTGATTATTTTTGCTTGATGAGTTACAAATGAATAACCCCCTTTATGTACTAGTTTCATAGGGGCTAGTGAGTAAATAATAATTATTACACAAGACCCTTATTATTTACAAGTAAGTCCCTTCTTTAGAATATTCTACATAGCTAGAATCTTCTAAGGACTTTCGTAGCAATTCCATAGGGTTCTAAGGTCTTCCATGAGAAATCTCTATATTTCTCTAGAACCTTCCCACATGTGCTAGTCTATTTCATATGTAAGCTTCCACATGGCGTTAATATATGCCAAATGGCACCTACGTGGTATAGTGATATGGCGGGTCATGACAAGAAGCACCTAAACGACAAGGTCACGAGGTTGTCTTGAACTTAGAAAAATGAAATTTCATAGCTGTATAAGACTTCTTTCTCCAACCAAAGATCCAGGAAGCTTGGAAGGCGCATTCTTAGTGTCAATATAATTTCCTGTCCTTTTAAGCCAATAGGTGCTACATATTCCGACCAGTTTGTAGCCTCATATTATGCTAACTGACCATCTTGGATCATCTTTCACGGAGAAGGTATCCTCCAGATAAATCTGCCAAAGTTAGATTTGAAGGACCACATAAAGAGCTCTGCTGACAGTCCCAAGGCAGTGAAGCTCTCCATCAGGATATGAGTCCGTAAATCAATTACAATACACTACTTTATCGTGGTTGATGGGTAACAATATAGTGGTCAATATGCGTTTCTCAGGGGAACTCCTATAATTAGTTTTTTTCTTCCCTTGGTCATATAATCCTGGGAATATATCAGATGAAAGAGTCTGACAACAGACCCATATGGGTACTCTTTAATGGACTCTCCCCGTCACTCTGAACAATTTTTTTTTATTTTTTATTTTTTGTTGTGTTTCTTCCCCTCCAAAAATCCTCCAGCCGTAGCCTAGTTTAGATTGTTATACAAAAATCTCTACATAATCGGTTAAACACTATCTTTATGTGCTGATGAAATAAAGATGTTAAGTTGCTTTTCAAGATTATCTTCAAATATTTGAAGATGAACCACTTCAATATGGATACTGCAACTTTGGCGAGTTTTCACTAATCTGTCTGCTTGCATTTTCCTACAGGTTAAACTTGTTATGAAATTATTACAGGATGATGGTCCCTTCAAGGAGAATGTATGGAGTTGATTACGTGTTTAACATTCAACGTTTATAAATCGCCAGCTGTTTCCTGTTGAAAGGTTCTCAAAAATTATATTTCACCAATCAAAGTGGCATAATCATCTCCTAAGGACAGAAAAGATCAATTCAAGCTGTTCTGCAGCATATTCACCAATATTCAAAGACTAAATTTGGAGAAACTGTAAATATCCAATCAGAATGCAGTAAGAATCTTAGCCATGTACAGAAAATGATCAATGTTCATCCTGTATAGAATAGTTCTTCAAAATCTTAGTCATACACGTACCATAAGTTCTACTTACTATTTATCTTGTTTAGGCGTTTAAGAGATGAATTATTACCATATTCATTTATGAAAAGATCAGTATTAGAGAGATGACAATGCATTTTGAGGTTAAATTGCCTGAGTATTTAACATTTTTGAGTTTTTCTTTTCGTGCTCAAGTACAATTACCAATTTTAAAAGCACCACAACTTCATGTATTAAACACTTTCTTTAGTCGTATATAAATTAAAGTTTCTGGGATAATCTTTGTCTGCACCTCAAATAAAAGAGACCAAGAGACTAGATGATCCAGCACAGAAGGAGCAAATTGCAATCGCTCAAAACTTGGGCAAATCATAAAAAGCTATGAAAGGAGAAGAATATAATGATTTAATTATAGAACTGTGACAAAAAATCTCAGTTCCAATCTTATATCCTGAAGTTTGATCAACAATGCTGGAGAAAGGTGTGGAAAGTTTAAAGCTAGAGGTCAAATCTAAGGATGCAACTGCAATCTGATAGCATCAAATAAGGTTATAAATCAAGGTATTATCCACGGCAGAATTGTTTCACCAACTTTCCCGAGCAACCTTATCAAAATTTAAGCCCAGCTGAAGCTCAACCAACAGTAGAGATACCCACCCACCCAACAAGATTATACATGAAAATTGTCCTGAAATTCCTAAATTTGAAAGCTATGAGTTAGGATCAAGTAGCAACTGGAAAACTTTTTCTTTGTTGAGAAAGGAGGTCGCTGGACCGATAGCTAAACTTTACCTAAAAATGTTAAAAGCTATGTATACAAAGATCTCGTGACAAATTGCGAGCACGTCAAGAGTCCAAGAAGAGAGCAGGAACCAAAACCTCCGCAGCTGCCAAGAATATGAATCAAATGCCTAGGATCTAAATCCAGAACCAGGAGGTGCAGGTGGCAGCCGGCTAGGCGTTCGTCGACTTCTAGACCCTGCATCACCATTTTGGGCGCCATTCGCAGCATCAAACGCGGATCTCCAATCATCACCTGATGACTGTCCTCCAGATCTTGGGGTGCTTTCTGCAGATGTCAATATAATAGAATGTTGGTGATAAACTAAGATTTTAGAAAGCACTTCATGTGTATTGATAAACTGGAAAAGAGATGACGGTGGTCTACAACGTCCAATTTGCAGCAGTTGTTATTTGTTAATAAAAGGATCATAAACAATAAGTTCAAGGCGCTCTAAGTTTCAGCTATTTCTCTTATGCTGCTTATTCATTTACAAGTTTGCAAGTTACTGATGCTTCAACCATGTTAACTTTCACAGTATAAAAAGTCTAAAATCTAAATATTTCACTGGATTTCTTCTGCATGTGTTATTTAAAAGCCCGCAAAATTAGAAGTCAGCTACATCAGCTTGCGGTATTGACTAAGGTTTGTGTCCCAGGTTCACTAGACCTATATTTTATTGAATTGCGGTCTCGTGGAACTAAAATTTTATCCGTCTTCTAGGGCAAATTCTTAATAATGTACTTCCTTAAGTTTCTACGGGCAAGTGTCAACCACTTTAATTCCGTATAACTTCAGCAAATGTCCTAGTAGGTAAATGCACTCTAAATCATGGTCTAGGCATTGATATCCAACATAGTTCACCAGATGGCACATCATTGGAATTTCATGTTTCTTTATATTTTGCATCAGCAATACTATGTTGCCGTATTTGAGAGCAGTCATTCAACTCAAATGAGCATACATGTGCTAGGTCAAGGTGAATTACACATTAGAGGAATTCATTTTTATTTTTATTTTTATGGAGGCCATATATTTTACCACAGGAGTTCGTTTTGATACTTTAAGATGGCAACACTAAAATGATGGAAAACTATAAAAGATTTGAAGATTAAGGCTTCAACTAAAAAGCTATCGAAGGATTTGCCAAATACCAGCTTCATCACTATCTGAGTAGCTAGACACAGCAGCTGCTCGATTATCATGAACACTAAGCTGCTGAGTGACCTTAGCAAGAAGAGAGGATTGTTTCTGATAGTGCTCCCTCCTACGCTTCACATTCTGGTCTTCCAGGAGTAGCTCTTCGATCCTTGTTCTACTTTGCGCACTACAGTCAAATTTTGATATGTAGATGATAGGAGTGCAGTCAGAAGACAATTAGAAAGAAGCAAAGATGATATGCATGACACTTTTCATATGCCATAGATATTCTGGATTGATCAGTTTCAAGTAGAAGTAAAAATTTTGAGATTGGTTTCTAATATAAAACATCCTCAGTATATATTTAATCAGAGCTCCTAATATCCATGATTCCTCAAAAGGAAATACAGCTTCTGCTAACCTGACAGAACTGTACAACTTATTAAGCATATCCTCTCTGGCTTTTTCTACTTGGCAAAGAACAACTGCCTGAAAAACCAGTTAAAGTTAAACAGGGTATGGAGAACAAAAATGAAGGGCATAACGATGACAATAAACTGACCTTCGGTACATTAGCGGAAAGGCTGTTGAGAACAGCTTCAACATAACCACGTACTTCTTGAGCCATCCAACGGAGTTCTTCTTCTGGATCCGCAGGTTTCCTAGTCATTGTGTCCTAAATAGAAAATGATCCAAGTATTTGACATGTAACATATTTGAAAACAGAGATTGTGGAAAGAGAAATATTCCATAAAATGCTGGCGTACAAATTAAATGATCTCAAACCAAGAAGTCAAAATTTGAAGAGATTCCTTATAGGTAAGACAAGAAGAATACTTTTGGCACTAAAAATCAGCTGTGCAGTAAAAACATTTGAAAACATTGGTGGTAATGAAGTGAAGAAATTTTTTCCTGCTGAAGTAAATTGAAGGAACAATTATAGGCCGAACCAGCATAAGAATTTATGTGAGTATAAGTGTATTTTGCTACTTACAAGTGACCCCTCAGACAAACTTTGCCTCACAGGTGGACCAGAATCAGCAATAACCTGACCTCCTTTAGAACTTATGACATTTTTCAATTTGTTTATCCATTCAATCTTCTCTGCCAAACTTTCTGCCTTCAAAATAACAGCACTTTGGGCTGCAATATAGCATAACTTAGTTGTAAAAAATGTTAAGAAGAAACCATATAATTCCCTTACAAAGAAAGTAGGAATGCACCACCTTTAAGAACAGTCTTGTATTGAACCCTGCTTGTTAATTTAAACAAGAGACTAGGTCCTTTTCCTCCATCAGGCCCATTTGCCTTTTTGTCTTTCAAACTTTTCGATGATCCTTCATCTTCTTCAGAAACCTCTTCAAGATTACATTCCTGAAAGTTTTGGATAGCATGTTATACAATAAATTAAAGGCGCAACATATCCACAAGAAGAATGAAATAGAAATGTTAATATTAAGATGGATATGCAGCCAGTCCCTCGTACAAGATTGGACAAGATTACAAATTATCATATTCAACTGAACGCAAGCAGCACACACAGAAGATGAAGTTTTTGGCCATTTCCCACATAAATCTCCATATGAGCAGGTCCGTAGGTGCCACATTTTGATAATTGAAGGTGCCAAGGGAATGGGGAAATTGTTTCAGACGACCTACAATCTTTCAAAATGGTTTTAGCTAGAACAGATACAATGGAAGCAAAAAGATCATACAAGTGATACCATCTAATTGGGATGTAGGCTTAATTGTTGTTAATGAGGATAAGTGCGAGATTTAGAAAACTTCTAGCTTTAGAGAACCTCTAATTTTCCTTAAAAGACAGATTATTAAGTATTGGAATAAAATGAGGTCAAATAGAGCGAAATGAATACAAAAGGTTCATATAACCATCCGCTACTAATTTTGTATTGAGGTAAAGTTATTGATTGATGTTACTTGATAAGCTCCGCAAACTCGGTACAACAATTTATGTTTCTTCATGAAATTTGACAACAACAATCAGAACCGAAGCCAAATACAGGTATAGCTTCTCTAATAGACCCAAAACCCATGTAAAAATGCAGCCATCCACTGTAAGTTTTTAAGGAATACCAATAGATAGAATGCAATATCTAGCTTGAAGAAATACTGATTTGGGTCCTTTTATGGTCTTTCAGTTTAACCTGTTCATGCACAATTAAATCGTCTCTTCTCTGCTCCCCATGTCCCGGAGTGAAAGGTCACAAAATGTGGCGACCAGTGCATCATGTTCAGAATTCTCGGTGAATGTATGTACCAAGAATTACTTCTGTGAAATATCCTTCCCAACCAGAATTGAATTTTGCTTCAAGTATTTCCACTATCCTAAGGAAACGAAAAATCAAAATAATAACGAGATGTTTATTGGGCATTTCTCCCTTAACTATGCTTAAAGCTGTTTTGAAAATTGTTGCAACACTGTGTCAGGTAATTAGATAGAAAGCGCATTCAACTACTGGTACCCTATGAATCAAAGAACATAAACCACATAGATATACATGAAACTGCATTTGCCAAGTGAGATCATAGATTCATAGGTGACCCATCAAAGAACACACCGCATCAGCAATGACTATTACACCCCCATGTCATGTCAATAAGGACCATATGACCTGTATGGATATACTTTATTGACTGCTAAAACTGGCACATGAATTGTCTTTTAGCCCTTGTCAATGATCTAAAATAACAAAATAGAATTGTTTCTTTGCTAATAGTTTAAACTTTAACAACAGGTGGTCATATACTTCAACATAGGACCAAAATAGCAGTCCTAGGTTCAAAAATCCCACTGTCAACAAAATATCTTTACATGCTTGCACCAAGACCCCCACGTGAGGAGCATGATGTATATAAAAAATAAGTAGTATATAAAAGTGTTCACTCTCGAACAACTTAAGCTGTTAGGTGGCCACATAGTTCATTAACTCTCTTGCATTTGACCTTTTATTATTTTTTCCTTTACCACCCAACCCACCTCTCTAACTAATATATAAGGGAAAAAAGAAAAGCCAAATCAATCACACTTTTAGCTATAGTTCCGTAAAGACTTGCTAATTCTACCTGGAGTGCCGAGATATTTAAATCACCTAGGGGACTTCGGAAGGGTCATACTAGATTGACAGATTTTTGTCTTGCCGATAGTATATTAACTAAGTTGAGACTCCATACACACTAAGGAATATTGTACATACCAAACCCAGGGATAAACAGCACCAAGTCATTAATAGGATGAGGTAAATAATCCATCTATCAGCAAGCGAAGGACCACGACAAACCAAGTCAACAATAAAAAATTTGAACTCATTCCCTGCAAACTATACACGAAAAGGAAACGACTATCTATTTTCTCTACAGATTCTTCCTTTGAGTGGGATCACTTGATAACTCTAACACCAGCAGACATGAGTTTCAAATCAATATTTCTGGATTCTCTTGCACGTGATTAAAAAGACAAAAATACAACTATAATATTCAATCTTGAAATGTAGATGACAGTAAATAATAGATGCAATTTCCAGAAAGAAAAGCAGAGAGATGTATATAAAGTTATGACAAGTGCAGCACCACTAGGCTAATAGGTCTGATGATTTTAATTCATAAGCTTGAGAGTTGCGAACTTCAATGTTTGGCCCTTGAATTTTCTTATACCTGACTTCAAAGAAGATACCTGGACTCTATGTGCATTTTTATTACTGCTCTGGAAATTCTATAGGGGTGTCTCAATCTACTATTCAAAGAAGCAATGTGCGCATAAGACTTGATGCTTAAACAGGTGCAGACCCTAAATGTTACTCATATATCTCTAGAGGGGGCTCATCTAATTATCTTGACTTTGATATGCCAGGTGACTCTAGCAATATTTGATTTGCACATGCTGTGGCTCCTAGATCTAACACTACTGTACATGTAATGCACAAAAACTTTCGTAAAGTTACTCTTTTTTCCTTCTGACAACTAAAGACAACCTTTCTGGGCCATAAGAGAGCATAAAAAGGACAAAATCCTTCAATAATGTACAGAACCATGAAGCATAACATGCCCAAACAGTTATAGCAAGAGCTGTGTAATAGGTGTTTTTAGTTTGTTACATAAACTTTAACATGGAAAGAAACAATCTAGATGAAACAAACTGAAGCCAGAAAACATATCTATGTACCAAATGAAAACGAGAAGCGGCACCCAAGTGTCAAAACAGCTGGAAAACACTTTCGGTATTTAAATACCTCCAATTAAGGCGACCACCTAATTGTCAAGGCTTACCCAGAAAGCTTAACAGAGCAACAATTTGAATAAACAAAATGAACTCACTAAAGGCTTTCTAATAAAGCTATAAAACAGACGAATGCAAATTACTTGTCCAAAATTGAATGTTAGGTATCAAAAGCACTCAGATCTCAAAAACACCAATTAGCAGTTTGGTACCTCCAACGTAATTACACCATGGAAATGCCGCTCTTCTTGCTTCTTGGTATATCCAAGCTGCAAAAGCAACTAAAAGTTATGAGACAGTAATAACTAAAAGCTATGAGACAGAGGGGCGAACTAATTAGTATGATATCTCATATATTTTAGAGAATGTTTTAGTTTTTATTTACTTCATGAGGCACAAATATCCAAAATAACATTCTAACTTGCATATAATACTACTTAAATCGATGATATTGCCTTGTACATAGCCATCTGGTATAAATCCTATATTGAAATAAAAGGGTGAAAAGCTACATCTCACCAAAAAGTAAAGAAAAGCTATAATCAGCTTATTGTTAACTACACACTAATCTAAATAAAAATGATTCTTAACTAATCTAAAAATATAACAAATGTTCAAATGTTCAAATCCCGGAGCTACTTTTCACAATGTTCAGATGTTCAAATCCCCGGAGCTACTTTTCATTCTCTTTTTCTACCACATAATTTGTCATTGGGTTTGATTATACTCGTTCTTTCTTTTTTCTTTTCTTTTCGTTATCTTCCACTACTTATATAGACATGGATACAAATATTGTACAGGTCTTTAAACTACTAGTGCATGCTCAATTTTAGTTTTTTATTTTTAGGGAGACAAATCTCATATATAAGAAATATATAAAGGTACCAACAAAGAGAACAATATTGAGTCATCTTATATTGGAAGATCTAAACTGGTCGTACACAGGTACATTAGTGTCCAACAAAACGTCCAGGTAAAGTCTTCCAGCTTTTCTCTGTTCACACTCTTACTGCACAGATAATACCCTACTTGGGAATGGTTCATCTTCCAAATTCTTCCTATTGAAGTTTGAGTTTGGACATATAAGTTTTCTTCTAGGGTTTCGAACAAAACATTTTATGAATTTTGAATTTGGAAAATTGGAAAGATTTAGAAAGAGAAAAGAAATCCTTCAAAAAAGTAGATTTTCCATTTAAATAGGCCCAAATACAGCTGAAGAGAAACTAATCATTTGGTTCGGGATACAAACAGCAACATCATTTCACCGCTTAATCGGAATTAAGCAACTACAAATAAGACTTTTTTTTTCTTTTTTTAAAATTCCCGCCCAATTTAGGTGGAGGTGCTTTACCAACTGAGCAAGCCTCACTTGTCACAAATTAGACATTAATTTGCAGTAAAACTCGGAAGTATTGTACTTCTACTTTTCCTTTCTACCATGAGCAATTGACTCCACTATTGCTCTAAAATAACTGGTAAGTTACAACATTAAATGTTGACAGGAAATGCTATAAAAGTATCACATACATAAAATTAGTTCAAGTAAAGCAATGGATTATCACCAGCTAATGTTACAATGGCTTAAAAAGCTTCAATACGGACCTTTCCAGTCTTCTCATTTAAAACAAACCATCGCTTGCTCCAGCCACTTTTTTTATCACTTTTCTTTAGTAGAAACCCTGCATATACAGGAAAATTATGTGTGAACACAAACAAAACTAGCACTTTGGTTCCAAAAAAAATTCAGCTTAGTTATCTTGTATTGGATCAACAAAAATTGGAGACAAACTCAATAAGTTAAACCTGCTGTGATTTCCCCATCGGGTCCTGCAGTCTTCAGGACTGGTCCTTCTTGTGAATCCTTATCTTGCTGAACTGATTTATCCTTCGCTGACTTTCCACCACTTTGTTCACCTCCAGTTTGGGAACTGGATGACTATATAGGAAACTAGTTGCAATTAGGAGAGGTTTTCAACTCAAATAGCCATGGAAGGAAAAAGAAAAATAAATGAGAAAATCCAAGAAGTTCCAATGCTTCACGACAGCAGAAGGTAAAGAACTCGAGCAATCAGTACACTGATCTCATTGGAAAGATTGGCGTACCCTATTCGATATGGATTGCTCTGCCTCTGCTGCCTTCTTGGAGGGTCGGTTCTTCAGGTCGTCCTCTCGCCGCTGCCTATCCATCCTGGAGAAACCAAAAATGTAGCATTCACCAAACAGCAAATAATTGGGAACAAGGAAGTTAAGGACAGAACGTCAGAGAAAAATGAAAAAATGCATCATAAAAAGAACATACATCTCACTCCCACTATTTTCGAAAAAAGCAGTCCTTGATTTCTCATTTTTGTCCCTCTTTTGGTTATTCACAGGGAGCTCCCCAGTGAAAGTATGAGCATTCTAACATTTCTTTTTCTTTCATAATCAGTTTGTGTCTCAAAGCAATTTTTAACGATGAGATAACATCAATGTGAAACAGCACATCAATGATGTTTTATTTTATTTTTATCAGATAAAGTGACGGTATCTTCATGATGATAATAAACATAAAAAGGTCAACTGCACTTGAGATTAAATACTCTTGGAAGCACAAGAGAACTCCTGTTCAAGCTGTTCTATTTAACCACTTTAGGTGGCCTGCATAAACTATTTTGCTTTTCTCTTCTCAGCAAGTAACTTAAAGTCGTAAATCGGTGCAGGTTTGGGTCATTGCGCCACTGCAGGTAAGATGAATAGAAATTCATCTACCTTACCCACTTATCTCATGAATAAGTAGTATCATCTCATGGATTAAAGAACTCCGACCATATCCACCAAAAAGAGAAGAAAATGAATAAGAATCCAAAAATCTATGATACAGGGATATTATGGTAGCCTTGTCTCAACTGCATGGTAAGGGTTCCCTAATCCACGGGATGCAAATTTAATATGGTCCACAATTGGATTTTTTTTTCTGTTGGACTAATCGGAAAACTGTTTCTTTCATAGCACCCCAAGACAGCGTCAAAAGTATCTATAAAAGGTGTGGCTCGCCCATAGTCATCTACCAAGCTAATCCAACTATGTATTTTGGTAATCAGCCTAGAGGAAAAAAATAATTACCCGAGGAAAATAGAAGGAAAACAATTATCCTTGAAAATAAAAACAGCACTCGAACTCAAATAATCATTTTCTTGGAAGATTTGCAGCAAAGATATTGTTGCAGTCCAACGTTAGTTGAGGATGTATGCTGTTGTTTCCTTATATTATCTTGGACAATCCTCACCTCATAGGCTAGTTTTTGAGGTTGAGTTAGGCTTTAGGTTTATTTTCTTTACATGGTATCAAAGTCAGACACATCCCTATTGTTGTGATGTTAGATTCCGTATTATGTTCACGCTCCAAATGTCCAGCCAGGAAGTGCGGGGGTATGTTAGAGTCTCATATTGATTGAGTATAGGTTTAGCGTCTCATATTAATTGAGCATAGGTTGTTATCTCCTTATATGATCTTGGACTATTCTCATCTCATG
>MCJB01044871.1:33821-45141 GCA_002018475.1 Nicotiana obtusifolia | reverse complement strand
GCCTTTTGAGGTTGAGTTAAGCTCAATGTCCACTAGCTTTACAAATACGCTAGAACAAAATCTACAGACAATAACAAGTTGCAATTAGTAAAACCTGTAGATAAGGCTGTGCTTGATTTGTCTCACACTACAATATTTTGGAAACACAATTATTACATATTTTGACATAAACCAGATTACTGCTGGCACACTTTACATACAGAGATAACAGAAGAAAATACAAACCAAAATGTGATAACAATACATCGGAAGGAGACCAATGAAAGGAGCTAGATTATGAGCATACCGCCTTTGCACCAAACGGATAAAGTGCTGTGGGGGAACATACACCCGCTCCATGTCAACAAGGGCAATAACCATATTCTTCGCTTCAGTTCTAAAATTATCCAAAGCAGTAGTCGCAATTGCAATTACCTAAAGTGAATTATTTCCGTAAGAAGCCAAGAAAATCACAAGATTCAACTTGTAAAACAACAGATCCACTTAATGGTCACCTCTTGTTTAAAAGGAGGATACTTTCCAAGACCTGGTGTTGAATTAGCAGCTTTTGAGACAATATCAACAAGTACTCGGTGCACCTACCAAAATTTTAAAGCGGCTTAGAATGTAGAAAGATGAAGTTCAAGGAAACATAATTCTCATTAACCGTCTCAGGTGACCAATAAATGTTGCAATTAACTTGGGTTCATTTTGCATGAGAGTATTGCCAAAAGGCCAGCCAAGCTATTGAAAGGAGAAGAACAAAAACAAGTACTTCTGCAAGACAATTGTATAGTGCCATTGCAAAATTTCTGATTAACATAACTGTCTCAGTCACAGATAAATGTAGCAATTAACTTGGGTTCATTTTGCATGAGTGTCTTACCAAAGGCCAGCCAGGCTATTTGAAGGAGAAGAAAAAAATCAAAATGCTTCTGTAAGAGAATTGTATAGGGCCAAAAATAACCTAATGAAACAATGGAAGGATATAATGAGCTGCAGGCAGTGACTGTCAACAAGTCCTACTAACCACAACTGTTCCCTAAATAGTATCATGTTTACAGGAGTTATGATGTCCATCATGATATTAAAAAATTTCATTTTTTCCAGTTAACCAAATTATTGAGATCCACAAGCAAAGAAGCTCAAGGACCATAAAGGGAAGGGGAAAATACTTGAGGTTTTGCATGCAGCCAGGAAAAAGACATAAAAGTTGCAAGAAGATTTTCTACATGTTTTCCCTTTTGGTGATTGTCAATAAGTGGCGCAAGTGATAACAACCACTACGACTCAATAAGAAACTAGTTGGAGAAGAGGGGAAGTGAGATACAATGAAAAACACCGAATAGGTCAAGCAAAAACAAATAACTCCCTTGATTAAAGCTTATAATATTGGATAGGGATCACCTCTTCGACACAAAGTGTTGAAGGTTCTTTAGCCAGCTCCAATACACCCTTTATTAAAGACCTTAACCCTTTTTCAGGAGAAATAAGGTAAGGTTGATAGCCATCTGCTTCTAGCACAACCTTCAATTAACATGAAAGTGTCACTTGAAAAGATGAAGATAAGGATGTATTCATGGAAGAGGTAATATGCACTTGACTGAAGCCATGATGGAGTAAGAAATATACCCTCTTCACATTTTTTAACTCAAAGTGTCTATCCAAAGGAAGCTGCTTAATCCTATCAGGGAATTTGCCTTCAAAACTTGCAATTACTTTCCAACCACCACCCTACAGAATTAGTGCACAAGCAGTATGTACGTACCCAAAGAAACACTTTAAACCAAAATAACAACTAAGTAGCACATAGTTCTGTATACCAATCACAGATCCCACTTGCCAGAGGGGCCTCTAGGTTAACATGATAAAGGAAAAAATGAAACGTGAAAAGGTGAAGTGGCTAAATTCTGTTGTGCACAAAGATCTAGTCATAATTATCTCATATTGGCATAAAAAACCTTGAGGTTCTGATGAACAACAAAGTGAAAAGAATGTACAAAAGCACGAAATCACTTAAATGAAATAGAGACAAACTCTTTTACACATACTAACCCTAACCAAAACAGCTAGGAATTATACCAAATGATTTTACGAGTTAAGGATACGCCTTTTGCTATATTCAAAATCTGAGTGAAGGGTTTGGGGGACTTAAAAGCAAGCAGAAAGAAGCTTTTGACTTTTGTAAGGGAGAATCCACGACATGGGTTCTTAAATTATAGGGTGGAAGAATTTATTTGCTAAAAAACATGAACTTAAACAGAAAATGAATTTTCTCCAGCAACCAAAAATGTATTTTTAAAGCGATAAACACACCTCAAACTCAAGAAAAGAGTACGGCAAATTTTAGCAATGAAGCGGTCTTGCTCACTCATCGGTTTCAAGCAAGGGTAAACAAAATAGTTTGTTCCCCATAGAGGTGCTTTTTCTTTAGTATTCGCCTATCTCTTAACTTCTGTCTAGCTTAAATTAGCTGCTAGTCTTTCATGGGATGCTGTACTGCCTTTGCTCCCTCTTTGGTAAGAAAACGATAAGAAACAAGACTTTCTTCCTCATTCACATCCTCTTTTGTTAATAATTGTCAGTCACTACAAATTGAAGTAGATACTTTTATTTGACTAATATCTTTCATTGAGATTTCAACAATATACTGAAATATAGAGTGGAGTCCAATTTTAGTAGGGGAATTTGAGAAGGAAAGATGGAACTTCAAAATTCTAAGTTGGGGAATTGTGAAAGTTCAATGTAGATAAATCCTGAAATGAACATCAACTAAACACACATGCATTATCATAAACATACATTACAATACCGACTAAAGAACATCAGAATCTCAGAATCCTCCTTTCAAATTTATTTTAGGGTAAATTACATTAAACACCCCTGTAATATGACTCAATCGCAATAAATTCATTATTTTCAATTCATAGAGCAACTGAATATATAGAACAAGGAAATCCCCTTTTTTGATAGTTCTAACTAAGAAATTTCTATAATAATTCGAGCGTGAATCTCCTCCACCCCAACCAACTATTTACCTTGTTTTTCACCTTAAGACTCGAATGAAACAGAAAGTTGCACTCATGTCATAATGAAATTCACGGTATGCTTCATGAGTCAGAAAACAACTTATTCCAAATTTTAGACCTGGTTAACTACAGAAAGGAGACCTTGGAAGAACTGAACAAAAATAAGATTTCAAGCTATAGCCTGCCGTATGAATTCATGGCTGCAAGGTGGCTAATTTTCCGATTTCACAGTCGAGGATGCCTCTTGGGGAGATAAAAATAGAATGCTGTGGCAACCAGTAATCAAGAAATTTAGAAAAAACCAGGTGGATAAAGGAGGTCGTCTTTGTCTATAGGAGGGGATATAACATTATGAAGTCTACCCTCTCTAACATTATTCCATGTCCTTGGTTAATATGCCTGTAACTATGCCCGGATTGTAAAAAGATGATGAGAGACAATTTTGTGGAAAGTTAAGGAGGAGAAAAAGAAAATTCAATTGGTAGAATGGAAAGGATAAAGATCCTTATTGCGGAAAGGAAGCTGGGATTCAGAGCTTGTCCACCTCTAGCATGTTGGGAAAATGGTTCTAGAGATTTGCTCAAGAGAAAGGCTCTATGAAGAAGGGTTTTCGGGAATTTCAAACCATTAATGGTTCTCTAATGTGATGAGCCTGTAGAAGGAGATAAGAGGGCGAGGGGCAGATCCACTAAGGGTATCTGGTGGTGAAGGAGGCATGATAAGCTTCTAGAAGGGTATATGATGCAATGAGACTATATTGAGGTGTGTATCCCCCACTTTGGTAAATGTTAGATAGCTATGTTAGCCGTTCTTTAAGAGAGGATGACCATGAAACCATGGAATGTTAAGTTTCGGCTAGACCATTTAGGATTAGGAATAGGATGAGGTTGAAAAGTTCCCTAGAAAAGATATGACAGCCCAATAGGGGGAGAGGGCAAACAAGGTGATATATGGAGGGGTGGAGGAGGAATCATTCATGGTGTAATCATACTACCTGGAGCTATTAAAGGGAATAAGATGAGGGGGTGTAGGAGAATATTTAGAAAGCTAATCACCTAAGAGAAGGTTTTTTCAGTAGCTATGCAGTGTAGGAGTTCTCCTTTGTATAGGTAGTTGAGCAAACTTGACAGATGAAAATGGACGCACCGTACTCAATCTGGACATATTTTGACACCCTCTTGGTATTCCATCAATAAAATAATTTTGACTTATCAAAGAAACGAAAAGGAAAGGTTTCCCACCGGCTTGCTGATAAACATATACTAACAAGAAGGGGAAAAACTACTCCCTCGGTCCCAATTTAAGTGCTATACTTTCTTTATTAGTCTATCCCAAGAAGAATATCATACTTCCTTATTTAGAAACTATTTAACTTTGAACTTCTCATTTTACCCTTAAGCCACACAAATGTCAATGGCTTGTTTTAGACCACAAGCTTCAAAAGTCTTTCTTTCTTAGACTCGATACTCAGTCGAAACATAAATTGGAAGGAAGGGAATAATAAAGATAGTGGAATTCACTTCCAATAACACATAGTAGCACTTGTTTTCTTGAAGGATAATTGACTTTGAAAGTGGCCAAATTGTTTTTACAGAAACACTTCAAGCAACACTTTAGCGTTATCATGATTATAAGCTGTAAGAGTGTCATTAGCTTTCATTCTCTTTCCTACTCCAAGACTCACCTCTCCAGTTGTAAGATGTTCGAGAAACTTATCCTCGAACTCACGGCAAAGCTCAAGAGCTAAAGCTTTTGTACCTTCAGCACTATTAACCATTTGTTCGCCATACTTTACTAGCTCATCCTTTACTGCTTGAGATTTTCCCTGGAGCCTGCAGGAGTTATAAAGGAAGGATTAAGTGATCTAAGTCTTTACAGGTAGACGATGAAAAAATTAATTATAAGGGAGGAGATGGTGACTAGAAACTCGTGTACTATACAACAGTGAGCAACTTGCTGCAACTTTTACATAATTTGTGGTGCCTAAGTATGTAAAAAAAGAAATCATTGAAATGTGTTGCTTTGTAAACTAAATTGGTACAGAACAGAAACATTTGCTTTTGAAACTAATTAACCAAATGTAAATCAAGTATGGGAAATTAAAACAATGGAATAGGACATCACCCTGAGAGGAGATTCGGAAGTCTGACTTTCATTCGATTACGGATCTGTTGAGCAAGGGTCTCCACTAGTGCCAGCCTACCAAGCTTGCTTTGAGGAGCCTTTGTTAAAATGGATTTAAGACTTTCACTCTCAGCACGCCATGCTGTTTCTAGCGAATTATCATTGCCTACATTTCCTGACTGTGCTGAGGCTATAGAAACAGATTGACCAATCAAAGCAACCCATGGTATATCGGATGTGCTTGGTGGTCCCTGATTTAACAAAAGGGCCTGGGTAGCTGCAAGAACTTTTGGATCTGAAGCTGCTTGATCTACCTTGCTAATAACACCTAAAGTTCTTGTACCTGAAACATTAGCGAAATATGCTTTCAGCGATTTTGAGATAGGGAGAAGTGAAACTAGTAATTGAAGAAAAAAATTTGATAGTGCAACTCACATTCTCCATCATGCTCCTTTGCAATTCTAAGTGCTTTATACGAGGAAATTTCTGGTGCTAGAGCAGCAGGAATCACAACAAGTAATATGGCATCACTGCGTGCAACATATGTACTCTGTAAGGAAAAAGGAACAGCCTTTAAACTCCTATACGAAAGTGAATTTCATAATTGGAATCCATGATGTTTAATTTTGCACTAACCAATGCATCATCAAGATGTCCCTTATCCACTCCAGGTAGATCAACCAACTTCAATGGAGGAGCTGTACGGCAAGAAAAAAGAAAAAAACAGTTGAAACAGACAATTTTTCCCACAGAAACAACAATGAAAAGCAGAAAACCAGTCTGCTCATGCAATCTGGACAGAGAAGCAACAGTAAAAGACAGTCCAAATTTCAGAGATCCAACATCAAATAAATAAACGATATGGGAAAAAATAAAAAATAGAAAAAGATTTTCTCCAGTACAATTAAAGTGCAGAGAGAAACTACCAGGTACTATACCGAAGTTCACCTAAATCCAACAACAAATATCAGCGGAAGAATCCTAGGATTGAAAAACTCCAATAGGAAAAGAATGTCAACCAATATTGGGGTGTGGAATATTATTACTAGGTTAACAAGGCAACAAAATGTACATCGATACCACTTCAAAAGTAGCTGTAAACATCAATTCCAAGACACACCTGTACTAGTTCGAAGCTTCAAATATATCTCGTCTCGGCTCTTGCTTGAGATTTTGCTTAGTCTATCCTGTAAAGAATGGCGAAGAGCACCTTTTGTTGGGCCAAAGAGTGAACAAGTATGATCAGAGTATGCCCTATTTATAAGCTTTTAGTGAAAATAGAATCATAGAGAACTGTACTATAATAACTGGGGAAAGGCCTCACTTGCAGAGACTTGTTGGGATTTACTATCAATTTGCAATATAATTGACTTGCTGCTTAAGGAACTATCCTTTTTAAGGTCAATGCATATAGGAGCACGAGTAGCACCTCCTTCCCCAGTTGGCTGGCCAAGTCAAGATAAAAGAAATGGAAACATGAACAAAGAGTTGCAGCAATATCTTACATATGAATCTAATTTGTACTCTCTGAAACTACAATGAAAAATTTAAGCAGAAGAAACTAACCAAAGCAGGATGTCCTATAAGACTATTCAATACAGCTGATTTACCAGCACCCTGAGAAATTGTCAAAGATTAGATATATTATCCACACAGTAACCAGAAGTGAATGAAGAATTAAGCTGAAGATTCATTTCACAATATTGGGAATGATTCAACAGTCATGCTGCAAATGTTTGGTTCTTATACAAAATTCTAACTCAGTTTGGAACTTAAATAGAGTGAAAAAAATGAAAACAATTAAAGCCAATTGTTTAATTATGTAACTACTTGTTTAAGGTAAGTTGACTGTCACCTTATCATGAAAAAAATCTCTGTGTGTCTGTTTATCTCTGTTAAACTTAACAAGAGGTACCAGCTCCAAAGGACAAATGCTCGCATATTTATTGGACAATTATAGCTTGTCATTGTCACATAATTATGTAACTGCTTGTTCCATGAGCAGGTGAGTGCAAATACTATAAGATATTAAGTTCTATACATTGACGCCATAAAAAATATTTACACAATCAGGTCACTTACTTGATAAGCATTAATTGGTAATCCGGTAAAAATGGTAACTGACCAGATGTCACATTTAAAATTCATTGATAGTATAATATTTATGATGTGAGTGTGTATAATTTAAATCCAAACTATAGGATGTCGCCATTCTCAAGTATGCAAAACAAGTACATTTGTACATCAAGTTGACAAATACATATCCTTTCTAGAAAAATTAGGTATGTAGTACTTCCAAAATATGTTGCATTGTATCTAGGGAAGAATAACACAACACATATCACAGAACTTACAGAAGAATCATAAATCACGTGGTAATTGCACAGAAAACTTACGGTATTGCCAAGCGCCACTGCATTGAGGAACGTTGAAGGCCGTTTAGACGATGCCGCAGCGTCATCGACATCCTCGTCGGCTAACAGAGCAGTCGCTTGCCTCATCGCATCGCCGAGCTGTTCCAATTCCTCGATCGCCTCCATTGATCCGCTTCACCACCAAATCAAACAATCTCGGATACAAAAATAATACCAAAACCACACCGTTTTTTTCACCAATAACAATCAGATCATTCGTACGCCAAAGAAATCACTCATTACATGCATAAATACGTTTACAAAAAGTTATTATTACGGTATCAAACAGAACAATGCAGTTGCGAATTGCGAAGAATTAATGCAAAGAATCGTCTCAAGATTCGCGAATGCGAAAATTTGTTGAACTAGAGCTGGTTGATGGAATTTGCCATGACGTTCACGGCGATGAAGGGGTCAGTTGTTGGAGATTTAACAGATACCGAAAATGGCGAAAATGGGAATGCTTTTCTGATTTGGTATTCGGTTTTTTATATTTTATTTTGTGAAAAGAAAATTTTCTTTTCTGATAATTTGATCGTTGGACTGTCATCTCGGCAGTTACTACAAATTAAATATCAACCGACTAATATGCGCCTGCACGTAAGGGGGGAAACACCACCTGCATTTTGCTTTTACGATTTCCAAAACTTCCTTTGTTTGATTTAGATTTCAATTAATTACAATGAGCCCCATCTACTTTTTATATTATGCTAACTGGCCATCCAAATTTCCAAAATTCCAAGGTGTTCTCGCAAAAATGTTAGTGCTTCTAAAAATTAGCTATTAATTTTAATCTCTTTTTATTTCTTTTACAGAGTTAATATGAAAAAATAGAAGAACCAACTGATTCAAGGTGGTCTTGAATCTTGATACTGCATTTATACTCGTAACATTATGATATAGATTATAACGTGTTAATTTCTTGGTGATAGTCTACAAGGTTCATGTTTACCTAATCAACGCAGGTCCAGCTAGATCACACTTTTCTGATTTACCCCAATATTCCCATCTTGCTCGATTATTCCTGAGCCGTTTTTAAATATCAAGTAGATCAACCAATTTTTTTTTTATCTCGAGAGAATCAAATAAGTAGGAGCTAATTCAAACCACTCCGATAAATATGAATAGCCCCACCTAGTGGAAGGCCAACCAACATCGAATATAGTTGGTTTTCCGTAAAAGATATGTCAACAGAACTATGATATCGACAACCCAAGGTAGATGCTCAATGAGCTACAGTGGTCCAATTCACCTTATCAACCCCAGAAAACTTTGAAAACAATGTAAATGTTTGTAGAAATATTTTGGCATTTATTATGAGCATCAATCCTACTATTTCTTGTTTTCACCACTAATGTATCGTATATTAGTAACCCCAGGCTAATATAAGATCCATTAGAAATTCAGGACGTTGGATCAACGTTGCTACAAGAATGATGATGGAAAAATTAAAATTTGCAGTAATCGGATGACAAGTTAAAACAAAAAAGATATAAGGGAAACGAAGCCGAACCCTTTTTTGCTTCGTCGCAAGGACTTGAGGTTTTTAAATTTTAGCTTAGATATTTCTTTTATTGACTGCACGAGAGTTTATAACGTACTTAATTTCCAAAAATGTCCGTGTCCATCTTCTTAGGGCATTGGTTGTATTATCAGAGAGAGATCACTGTATTACTTGATGTGTTATTGAGATCATCTATGCAATACTATTTGTTAAACCATCAAAAACAAGGAAGTTCAATAATTCAAAGTAAGGAAAAACTTTTGCTCTAATTGGGACTACTAAATTCAATTTTGTCAATGAGAAAATTTGGAAAGATTGTGTACAGAGCTCAATGTGGAATGTGTGTATAACACTCCCTAAATAATGGTTGCCCTATCGCCTGTTGAAAGAGCTAGTTTCTCTCTGCTACTTGTGATGGACCAAATGTGGGTACAGTCCCTTTATATGCTCTGGCATAAAGTCATGCCTCGTCAAAATTCCAACGATTGGATCCCTCTGCAAATTTAAAAGAGCTAAATCTTTAGAACCAGTGTTATGAAGTTGAATGCAGAAACAAACATCAGAAACATCAAACTATATGTCAAAACAATCATATGGTAATTTTGTTATGTTATGGAAGTATGTCATCTTTTCGGATTTAACTTGAGAATTTTAACCTGTTGTAGCAAGTAAGTTATCTTATTATTTAGATTCTAATCCTACTTATTATGGACATTAACATACAATTATCTTGAAGGGCTGGGGATACGAAGGGAAAAGAACGACTTACCCCCGTAGTCTTTTTTGGTACAACACACAAGTGTCTAAGACCAAGTTGTCGAAAAAGGATTGCAGCCTTGGCCAGAGACATGGTTTCCACTACTGTGTATGGAGATGTATTTGTGACAGGATGGAGATCTACATACATTTCCATCTCCTCATCAGTGAAGGACAAATCCTCGAGCTTAGGCCCCTTCCCTGATCCTGGCTTAGCGAAATCAAACGCATGAAAACTCCTCAAAATGCTGGAGCCGCTCAATACACTTAGTTTCGTGAATTTCTTTCCTTTGAGCAAAACAAGTAGGTGCGACCTTAGAACAAGTCCACAGAACTCTGGTGCGTCTGAGAATGGCGGTGCATCAATCACGGGAAATCCGTTGTGTCCAGTAAACTTCAAAGCATGTATTATGTTCCCTACCTTCTCAACACCTGAGAATGTAATTAAAGGCCCTGAACAAACATCTCCTGCAACTAATTGCCTCATGTATGGTTCGGCATGTGCTTCCAAATAAGGCAAGCCTTTCATTTTCACAATCTGGTCGTAGACACCCTTGTTAAAACAGTCGGCCACAGTCTTTGAAACAAGGAGCACAAGCATCACCAATGGAAGCATTAGCAGGTCATCGGTGAGCTCAAGTAGTATGACACAGATGGATACCGTCATCCTCATAGTACCCCCGAGGAAGGAGGCAGCACCAAGGAGAGCAAAGAGGCCGTTATTAAGATTGGATATCGAACCCAAGACAGTCCCAACAAAACGTCCATAGGAGGCACCAGCAAGTATGACGGGAATGAACAGCCCAGAGGGAATAGCAATTCCATAGGTAACGACGCCAAGGCAATATACCCCAGCAAAGAAGACAAAAAGTGAAGAGAGGTGGAATTCGCTGGAATTATCTGAGCTAAACAAATTGCGGATGGCGTCGTCATTGGTATTCATAAACAGGGAGGCTAGATCATTGTAATGCCCCGCTGGACATTGGAAATTCTTATAGTTTCCAGAGCGACCTATAGTAGGGCACTTGTCCTCCAAGCCTACAGGACATGGTGTGCAAGATGCAAACCACGGTAGACCATACGAGCAAAGAGAACTCAGGATTGAAATGGTCATTACGAGCAAGACTTTGAAAGCAGGACCCCTCCTGCAATCCAATCACAAAGAATATTCAAATTCTTACATTCCTTATTGGAAAGGAAAAGCAAACAGGAGAAACCCAAACTAATTCACCCAAGAAAATTCAAATAGTAGAAGTAAAAGTAGATAAAACCAGTGGTAAATTAGATAAAACATAGAGGTAAGACATAAATAAAGCATATCTTGACAAGCATCAAATAACTTGGGAAGGGAAGAACTTTGAGAAATAGGTTTTGATGGAAATAGCAAAGGATCCCTTTAAAATTAGCTTTTCAAACTAATGTTTGTGAGATCTGATTATTTGTCATAAATTACGCTTTTATAACAGTTGCGTTTATCTACTCCAAATCCCATCTGAAAAATAATGGCATGAAAG
>MCJB01044871.1:18230-33801 GCA_002018475.1 Nicotiana obtusifolia | reverse complement strand
GGAGGGGGGGTGGTGCAGCATATAAAAGAAGCGCAAGACATGCTTCAGGAAAACATCGTGTATGCACAAAGATAAGTTGTTTAGTAGTAATAACTAGTAACAGAAGCTGAAGTAACTAAACATACTTTTTTAGCAGAATTAAGATACTTACTCATTAATGATGCTGTAAGTCCGGAGGACCTTGTCCACAAGATAATTGTAAAGGCTTCCAAGAAGGCCTCCAAGAACTCCAATTAACAACACTGCCAGTACATCTATAGTGTTATAATTAGGTACTCCTGAATTCACATCAAACATTATCAAACCTCCTTGACCAAATAGTCCACATTTCCCGCTCCGACAGAATACAATGAAAGATCTGAGCACCATAGCTACTATAGCAGTTGAGAAGAAGGTCCTCCAAAGAAGAGCACTTCGCCACCTAAAACAGGAAATAGAATAGTTGAATATTTAAGACTGCAAGCCTTCTTACAACAATTACAAGCCAGTAATCAATAAGCAAATGAACTTGAGAACAATAGCATCATCGAATGGATTATTGGTAGGTATGTTTTCCTTAGAAGGTTCATGAGAGCCACAGAACCACATGATGTTGAACCTTTTGACACTCTTGAGGACACATAACATCTACCACCTTACACATTCGGCAATCTAAGTTTCGCGTTCATCTAAAGAGAGTATCCTTGGGAATGGGTTTGGGGTCTATAGTTGCAAACAATTCCTGCAATCCTAAATTCAAAGCTTATTCACACGGTAACTCCCAGTCTTCCCAAGTGGGTAGAGAGAGAGACATTAAATTACATTATTCCAAGCAAAATCCCTCTAGCAGAATTTGATACGTCACAAATTCTTCCTAGTTAGTGTACCAATTTACTGGATCGTCCGTTAAATATAACACGGAACTAGTAGTACCAAGCTTTCTTCAATTTAACCTCATTCAGAAATCAAATACACACACACAGAGGGAGAGAGAGGTAGGTAGGGAGAGAGAGGGAGAGAGAGAGAGAGAGAGAGAGAGAGAGAGAGAGAGAGAGACCATGAGGCTACTTCTTCAAGAGCAAAAAGAACACCGCCGACTGGGGCTCGGAAAGCAGCTGCAACACCAGCTGCAGCACCACAAGTAATCAAATCTCTACGGTCACGGTCATTTTTGAAATACTTCAGCCACTTCCAAGTCAGATGATACTTGCGGGAGCCGCCCTGTCCAAGTAAGTTTGCTATGCAAGCACCAGTATGGACCATGGGTCCTTCCTTCCCAACAACGAATCCAGCAGAAACACCCAAAGCAGAACCAAATATCTGCAGAAGTTTAAGAATTAGTGTTTCCAGGAATGACTTTCAGCAACTGAGATAATCAATGCAAAAATAAAGCACAACAGCGTGTAAAGCCTTCCCAACCACAGAACCACAAGCAGAAGTATCATTTGAGTTTGCTAGAGGAATGACAGTTGGCATATATACAGCAAAGGTATTAAAGCATCCACCCTTAAATTTTTGATAGTTCACGTAATACAACAGACATAGAAACCAAAAGAAAAAAAATGAAATGCTATCGTGGAGGGTTTATGAAATCAAAGGAACAGTTTGACTGATGAATATAAAAAAAAGTCATGTAATGTAAATCAATCACTTTTTCTCTTCATAAGGTCATTCTGTTATTGCTTCCATGATGCGGTAGTTGGGGAAAACAACAAAGAATAGACTGGAGTGCAGCATACAAAATATGCCTGCTTATAGAGTGTTAGAATATAATGCTTTTATGAATGATGAAAAACAATTATTTGGAGGCCCTGATTTTCCAATGCAGAGCCTCACCACCACAAGCCTCTGGCTCTCAACCTGGCGCAGCCATCCCATCTCCTTTAGCTCCATCAATGGTTTTCTTTTGACATTAGCATTTCTCTTTATCAAAAAGAATCTGCATTTTTACCATGCTCAATTTGTGGACATGCTTGAGTTTAGCGGCACATCATTCACTCTCGTATAACACTATTTGTATTGCTACCATGTTAAAGAATATATATCTTTCTATCGCATAATATTCTGCAGCATCCTCCAATTCAACCATCCCAATTTAGTTATGCGCATTCAATTTTCATCTGTCATGCCTAGAAACTTAGCATAGATATCAGAATTGTGACTAGTAAGGTCAAAAGCCTTACTTCAGTTTGATAAGAATGCCCTATCACCAATGTGCTCAAATATGGAAACATGATGTGGGTGTGGGTGTGGGTGTGTGTGTGCGTGTGTGTGTGTGTGTGAGAGAGAGAGAGAGAGAGAGAGACCGACCTTCACAAATAAAGTACTTGGAGCTAAAATGGAATGAGCATCGATACCATTGAGATATGCTTTCACTTCAGGTATTCCTGACCCT
This sequence comes from Nicotiana obtusifolia, assembly GCA_002018475.1. Taxonomy (NCBI): domain Eukaryota; kingdom Viridiplantae; phylum Streptophyta; class Magnoliopsida; order Solanales; family Solanaceae; genus Nicotiana; species Nicotiana obtusifolia. Next base: position 31,427 of record MCJB01044871.1, on the reverse strand, counting down.
GCAGCTGCTGGTGCAATAAATGCACATAGGATTCCAGCACAAGTCGCAAGAACCAAATTGCAACACGCATAAGCAGCAAATCCACGGAAATACCTGCAGTGAAATTAAAATCACTTTATAGTTACTTGAAAGAAGTAAAGGAAATAAACCAGTCACTATCCTTACTAACTAGAAAAGTTGCTCGCACTTCACCACCCACATAACAATTAGCAAAAGTATCCATGATATCTCTATTAGCTTATCAAGTCCCTGACTTCATTTTACTTTTTTAACCTTAATAACAAAACTGGAGTAAAGCAAAACCCAGTTTCCATCCAGACACGATTTTTTTTTTAAGAAATTGAACTACCAGTATAAAAGACTCGCTAACACCAAAAGATTCAAACGGAAAGCAAGACAAAGAAAAGTTTGACCAAAAAGTAAATATCCTAGCTTACAATTGGTAACTACTTTTGCTTTCTTTGCACGTTCTTTCATCAGTCTCATATTCTTAATGCACAACTATTTTTTAAAAGTAGTTAAGAAAGTGTGCAGGACTACTTAAATGTTCTGTTGTGAAGTTTGCATACTGATAAAAGTGTCATGCATCAGAAATAATTACGCAGTTTATAGATGGTCGAGGTTCCTAAGGCACCTTACATATGACATCATCACTCAAAAGTTGCAATGCATCTTTCACGGTTTGGTAAAATAACTTGAACGATGTTGGTTGCAAGTTTTGATATTACGAAAATTCAGGATAAATCAGTTCAAAGTTACCACAGAAGCTATTATCATGAATGGAAGTTATACATACTTATCCTGAAGCATTAAGTCACTAATGAGCAGAAGCTTGAAGCCAGCAATATTTTCCACTGCTATGTTTAAGAAGAAACCAACAAGCCCTACACTCAATCCAATAAGAAGCACAAGTGTCCACTTTAGGAATATATATTGAAATATTTGGACCTTTTTCCTAGATCTCCAATCTTGCTTGAAAAGGTCATTTTCAATAATCCTGCAAAAATGAATTAGCAATGCCAAAATAAGAGAACACTTAGATATATCTGACGATAAAATTTTTAGTTAAAACCCATTGACTAGAATATGAACCATGATCTTACGACGGTACTGTATATGTAATTTATATCAATGCCGGATACTTCGTACCTTCTTTGACCACTAACAGAAGCAAACAACTTGAGTTAAAGTATGTTCTACCTAGCAAGCTACTGCTCTATGAATTTTGGTTTTCCTAGTTAAAATGGGTGAAGCTATTACAAGTTGATATTTTTCTTCTGTGAATCAGCGAATTGTTAATTATATGCAGTATCTGAGGGACAATACCATCCAAACAGAAGGTTTGACAGAGCAAACTCAAAGCAAAAGCTCTATGCATAATCGATTACCACACTTCACCAAGAATTTCAACCCTCAAATTATACTACTACCTTGTTAGAGCAATAAGGATGACTCGAACTATAAACAAACCCTCCGGTCTGCAGTTAATATTACAGACTATGATTTAGGCATAAAGGTTCTTAATTTTCTATAGCTCTTCTCCTTTTATTTAATTTTTCCCTTTTTCTTCTCTGCCATCCGAGCTACAAATTTTTTTGTATGAAACCCAGATTCACTGATCCAGTTAAACAAAAAGAAAAAAAACTTGGAGAATCAAATAGCAAAAGAGATAGGGAACTGAATAGAAAAAAAAGCCATGATTTTGGTGATCAGGCATTCAACAAAAATAGGCAACACCATGCAAAGTACTACTTATCTTTGACTTAACAAAAATAATAAATAAAAAAAGATGCAACATGCAAGAAAGATTGAAGAATTAGAGGGCAAAAAACAACCCCATAACTATTTAAGCTGGGACAAAATAACCAATTAGCAGATAAGAAAACAGAACCATACTCATAATCAAGACTCTCAATGGGGCAAACATTGGCTCCTATAATAGCAATTTGTGAGGTATTATTGACTCGGCTTTTAGAACTAAGCAATGGCTGTCTAACGCCGCTCTCAGAAACCGCTGAAATATTCCTCTCCAAATCTTTGCCATTTTCCATTATCATCACCCCAATTCCTCCTCCTCCTCCTTCATTCTCTATATCACCTTGATCTTCCATTATTACCCTCTTTCTCTCTCTATATTACTGTACATGAATCTATACATAAACCCCACTTCCAAGAAATCAACTTTCTCCGAATTTTCTCAATTTCCTGTGCTATAATAATATTATGTTGGGGATGCTGAAAGAGAGAGAGAAGCGGGAGTTGCGTGAATTCTGATGATTTTGTGAAGAGTCAGCGGTATTATATATTTTGAGCAAGATGTGTTGGAGATTTTAGCGGCCTTAAATAATTTTAAGATCAAGCTTAGAGAAAACCTTTAATTTGCGTGAAATTTCGTTTTTAGATGGCTATTCCATGCCACCTAGGATTTCCATAGTATAAATCGAATCTTTTCTTTTCTTAGATAAGACCAAATGTTAGAGCGTAAAGGGGTATTAGGTTAACCTAATCTTACGTAAAGTACTCATTAATAATAAATAAGAAAGCAGAGTTACCAAACTAGACAAGAATCAAGATTGGCTTCCAAATTAGTGGATTAACAAAAAGTACCAACTATTGTTGAAGTATTAGTTAATTGGTTAACACTTAACAACTTGGTTAATAAGAAGGTGAAAAATATCAAGTTAAAAGTCTCACTTAAATAATAGATTTATGTCTAACTTTTATTTTTATATTGATTGTTAGGTAGTATTATTAATTTCCCACGAATTGATATTATTTGAGAAGGTTTACTGAAGGTATATAAAAATTTTTTTGCACCAATCAAGTAAAGGCAGTCTGATAACAGATTGCTAATTAAATATAAGCCTAATTCAATTAACTAAATAGTATGGTAAATAATGTGTATTAAGAAATTGAAATATATAGTAATAATTTAAAAATTATTTACGCAAGGCTCTAAATATGAATATTTGGGCAAAGTTATAACGCGAAAAATCAATCAAGTAATACAAGATGCTATGCTCCCGTTTGGCCATAGAATTTGAGAGTTTTTTTGTTAAATTTTAACTGTTTATAGATTTTAATCACTTTTTGGTAGATTTTGAAATAAAATCTTGAATTCCAAAACAGCTTTAGAGTAGTTTTTTAAGTTTTTTACTCACAAAACTTTAAATTTTTTCAAGTAAAATGCATGTTCAAACACAATTTTAACTTTCAAAAATTATTTTTTATCTCGTCTCTAAAAATTTAATTTTTTCAAGTTTCAACTAGATTTATATTCGAACGCTAGCTATAATTGTATATTTATGGATGTCTTATGGTGTTATATATAATCGAGTACTTTTTGAGTTTCCGTTGTCAAGTTCTGAAATTTATGACAAAGAAAAAAGGGGAAACAACTCACCAATATTCACAATCTTTTTCTGGTCGTCAGTATCAAAGTTCACATGTCCCAGTTTGCTACTACTAGTAGATTGCCAACTTAGGTTAAAGACAGGAAAAGAATAATTAAAGCAAGAAAAGAAAAGGATAAGAATAATATAGATGCACATTTTCATCAAAAGACTCTTCATAATAGCAAATTGGTACAGTTCTAAATCCTGCTTGTTTGTCTTTTTTGAAAATCGCATTTACTCATAGTTTTAGGTTCGTTATTACCTATTACAACTCTTATTTAATTTTTTTTAATCTTAGATTAAAACTACAATGCAAGCTCACATAGTATTATAGTTCACAACTTCACATATATATCAACTTAAGTTTTAATGATTGTTTAGTTATTAGCTTCTATTATTTACTTAAGCAGTTGCATATATTAATGTTTTATACATGTCTGTGATCGTGTGTGTTTGCTACTAGCATTGTTTTCAAATTTAGCAGCTAATAAAGAAAATAGAAAATAAATATTTAAATATGAATACATAAAATTAGCCTGACAAAAGAATGAGAACACTATAACTAAGGTATATACGAAGTACAAATTATGGCAACTAAGTTCACGAACTATTTTTAAATTCTAATTTAAATGAACATATTGCTCCCAACCAAACAGACGTACGGGTAGCCGCCTAAAATATATTGTCAAGGAAAATGGCTCATGCCTTTGAGTGCAGTGGAAGTCCTTTTTTTTTTTCTTTTTCAATTATCTAAAAAGATAATGTTATATATTAAATCATATCTGAGATTACATTATTATAAAAGGAGACTATTAATTATAGGACGTGGTTCCAGAGCACGAAAGTAATGGGAACACGCAGTAATTGCACATGGCCAGAAAAAAATCATTAATGCTAAAAATGCGTTACACGATAGAGAAATTTAAAAAAAAACAAATATTTTTCTGAAAGATAAGTATTAGAAACAATTTTATTTTAGGAAGTTAATAAAGGAAAAGGACTGACTGAGTCATTGATACATTAAACTCATTGATAAATGGACTTTGGGTGTAACTAGCTTATGAAATAACGATTGTCAAAGACCGTGTAAGGCGATTAAGGATCTCAAATTCTATCAATGTGGGACAACTCAATACTGCCTTCACGCCTAGACCTACAAATTAGAGCGTGAACAACATAATGAGGACTTAACATCGATAGTAATAATTAAGATGGATCTGACTCTAATATCACGCTAAAATGCAAGAGATTCAACAATGGCGGAAGTTTAGAGGGAGATTTAGCTGAAAGAGGAAATGAAATCACTGTTCTGTTGAAAATACAGTCAATGCATTTAAACACCTAGCTAACCAACTAATTTAACTTAACCAACTATTGGACAGCTCGCTAATAGCTATCACATAACAACAATAGAACTAACAGCTATGCACGTGACTAATACATGTGCTAAATGATATAACGTCTAATACATCAAAATATATATATATTACCTTAATATATATAATATAATTTTCGATAAAAATAGTTCGAATGATTCCCTTCCGTTATTCTAGCTCCGTCCATATTTATAGGCTATTAAACTGTTTTTCTGTGTTAATATTAAATCTGTAATCAACGTTTATTTTTTTATCCTAGTCGAATTTTTTAATTTGTACCTAAAACGTATAAGAATTTACTGGGTTATTATTGTTGTTGTACTTAAGATGAGCTATAGATTTTGCGGCAAATTCAAACTCTAAATTCGAAATCCTAACTTTGCCGCTAAATAGAGATGGTTTATCCGGAAGCCTTGTTGAAAATGTGGCATGAAAAAGGGGGCACCCAATGCTAATATTAAGTCCCAGTCAATCTACTTTTAATTTTTCTTCCTATTTTGTGGAGTATTTTGTTGAGGATTTTTCGTAGAGCACTATAATTTAGAGCTTAATAATTATAGTTTGTCTAATTATCATTCATAGCTATTGTTAACTGCTATCAGCTTGTATCACTTGTATTCAAACGCGCAACGAATACAGCTTGTGCCAACGAATACATGTGATACTTCGCGCAATGAATACAACCAACGCGAATACAAAAATACAAAAAAATAAAAGTGATACTTCGCGCAACGAATACAACCAACACGAGTACAGAAATACAGGAAAAAAAAATGCTCTTAAACTTGTCACAACCCAAAATCACAAGTCGTGATGGCACCTAACTCGACCCGTTAGGTCAGCTAATTAACAGTTAAAACAAGTCTAATAAAATAAATGTGATCAAACAATTGATATATTTGGATTCCAAACAATAACCCAAATACTGGTAGTACAAGACATGAGCTACTAAGACTGAATTATTGTAAAAACGGATATGAAATAAATACAATTTCTGTTTAAAATGTACATAAACATAATTCAACTCTAGAACTACCCAGAGACAAGTGGTAGCCACATACGGAAGGCACGAACATCTTCAGAGACAGCCCCCGTCATCTACTGCATCTCCGCTCCAAAAATCTATACGCAAGGTGCAGCATTATAGTATGAGTACAACCGACCCCATGTACTCAGTAAGGATCTTGACTAACCTCGGTGAAATAGTGACAAAGCTTTTTAGTTAAAAGATACTCACTGATATAACTTGTACTGTAAACTAGTAATAGAACGATACTACAATATAACAGAAAAGAGTACACGAAATGAATATGCGAAACAATAAATGAGTACTATAAGAGATCACAATTTAGCATTTTCCAATATCTCGACCAATCCTATTCTTACAGCGATAATCGATAAACCACGATAGTAACTCCATAACTTTCATAGTGTGAGAAATGTACTCAAGATATCAGGTCAATGGCACAGCAACACCCTTCGTGCATTTATCTCATCCTCACCAAATATATGTATCACAGTACCAGCGGGTGAAATAAATGCCAATAAAAGTAATGACAAAGTGAAAAATACACAGGTAACAGTAACAAACAAGGCAGTGCATATGGTCAATGGTAGCAGACTAGGTAGGAGGCATAGAAACAACGACAACAATTAGGAAAGAAGAATATAAATTTTACTAACTAGCATGGTAGAATGCCTAGGTGTAGATATAACAAACAAGAGGGAACGCATGATCTTTATGAGCTAACCCCTAGAAGGTATGAATATCTAATATGATAGAAAGCTTATACGAAAGTGCAACAAATGAGGAACGACATTGATGTAGATATAATAACAAACTCTTGTGCAACTAAGCTACAAGAGTTTATTGATTTCTTATTTCAATTCAATACAATTAATCTCTTCTTTTATGAATTTGTTATAAAATTCAAATATAATTATGGATGATAAATTGCTGAAAATATAACTATAAATAATAAAAATAATATATATATATATATATATATATATTCAACGTGTCGCATAATTTTTCATATTTTATTTCAGCCATTTAGTAGTTCTGTGCATATTATCATCATCATACTATTACCGACCTCTGCCCGAAACAGATGATTATACGGTCCACACTTAACGACAATTTTGGGAAAAGCAACCAAAGAGTCAAAAAAGGGTGGTTTACGGCTTTACTTTGTCAGATGATATTATGGTTAAGCAAATCCATGTGTTTCACGTTCTTCACTGCCTCACCCTTTATATAGATAGACATACACACAACATTAAAACTTACCCGTACCAAATACTTATATCAATTCTACTAATTTGAATTTACTCCTTGAGTGATAAATTAAGGTACTATTAATTAATTATTATTTAATAATAATTATATTTATAAAAAAATATGCCATGTATTTATTGAATTCATATAAATATCCCATATTAGTAAGTTTTTACTCCCGCAAATGGCATAATTGATGCCTTTGTCCTTTTTGTTCTTCAGAATTGTCCGTTCACACAATATAGTAACTATACAGACATGTTCGTTTGGCGTAACATAATGATGATATAATTTAATTGCTCAAATATAACTATATTGTTCTATTTTAAAATAAATCAATAATAGTATTAATTAAATAAATTATTTTGAATGGATAAATAAATAAACTTAATATGTGACAAATATATCTGCATATAAGAAATATTAAATTTTATTTATTACGAGGTATTGAAAAGTCACATTGTATATACACTATGTAATTACTGACACTTCTCACCTTCTTCTTGAAAATTAAAAAATGCAATTAGTCCTCCTTAATTACACTTAGTTTCATGTGATCTAGTAATTATTTGATCAGATAAATAATTTAAAATTGTATATTTATATCTAATTATACCCGAATCTAATTACAAGGTAACTTTTCAAACAGCTGACTCTTAGGAGTATTATTTATTTTCTTCATTTTTCCTACAATCCATTAGTTCCAGAAATTCTAACTTTTGATAAATGAGATTACAACACAAAACATAAATGTGGCATTAATAGAAAGTATTTAATATGTCTTTTGTTTGAGAAAGTTGAATATTTCATGTGGACGATCAATTTTACATTCAATTGTTAGTATAATATTAAAATACATATTTTGCTATTTCTAAAATTAAATATTACTATAATATTCTTCCTTTTCTGAACCTGATAAACAAATTATTAGTGCGATTATCATGTAATGAAAGAGTGTTTACTTTTCTAAACGATTTTAATATAAACAAATCTAGATTCATTGTTTCACCTTCTATTGTCGCCTAGTCACCCGATTTAAATCTAATTATGTTCTCACAACTATGCACTACTCATCCTTTGCTCCTATTTATTTTTCTAGCGTTCTCGTTGGTTCTATAGTTTTTTCCCTTTTTCTTTTGGTCAAAGTTTATAAGATAAGTTATTCAAATGTTTGAGAAATTTGAATCTTTCCCATGTCAACTTGTCAAAAACTAAAGTTTGTGTCTAGCCCATTCCCATGAGAAGTTATGAAATTTAAATAGAAAAAGTCGTTCCAAACTTAACCAAGGTTTGTGGGGAAGAAAAATATTTATTCACACTCGATATTTATATTAAATTATATTTTAAAGTGTGTGTGTGTATATATATATATATCATAAAAAAAATATTATATAAAAATCAATTAAATCAATAATTAGCGATTATTGAGGGGGCAAGTCACACAATTTAAAGTAGATCTGACAAAATCTGAGGCACGTGACTACATCTTTGACTCCGTGGTACACAAATTAAAAAAGAAGGAAGACATGTGACCATAATCTACATTATTCTAATTTATTTGTCATTTCGAAAAATATAATATATTGTGTAGTGTTGGGTATTGGATTATCGTGTTTAAACAGAATTTCTACCTTTTAATAGAATAAATGGATCTACAGTCCTACGTACTTGTTTGTCGTTGGAATATTTTCTCTATGTTATATTCAACTCTCAGATCCATTTATTAATTTAATCACCTATGATTATTTAATATATTCAGATTGATGGAACACGTTAGGCTAATGTGGAAGATTGTTGGTTGTTAAGAAGAAGAAATAAAGGATTTTGGTAAACGCGTTAGTTTTGGTTTTCTGATGTTGAATCCTCTTCCACGTGCCCAATATCTATTTGCAAGTCCACCCTTATTTTTATTATATATATATAGAGAATGTGAAGATTTATACAGTTGATTCGAACTTATTTATGACTGAAACATAGTAGTTGTATATATAGATTATGACATAAAGACTTATTTCAATCTTCATTTGTTTGGTATTTTTATGGTAAATCTTGCTGTCCTGGAGTTTCCCCTCACATTGACAAATGATGGCCTCTTGATTCTTACGTTATAAATTCTGAAAGACATATCTGACCATAATGTTGGTAATAATCTTACACTCCAATTCATATAATTTCTTTTTTTTTTCTTTGTTTAAAATATAAATTCCACTTTGAGGAAGAGTCTTTTTTGTAGGGGAGAGTAAATTGCCTTCTCATGTTTTAAAAGGTTAGAGATCCTTTGTGAGGTGTAAAACTTCTGTCACAAAATCATCTGTAATAAATTGATTTAATGATCAAAATCATGAATGATTATGGAATTAATGGTGTTGCTTTAATTTTTTCAAATATATATATATATATTCTATTGGTACTTATTACATTTTAAATAATCAAGGTCGAGTATCACTCTACAAATTGGTCAATCAAACATCAAAATCCAATGAAAAATGTAAATTGGAATAGTGTTAGTAATTTTCATGGTCGAAACTCATGATATGATCAAAATATCTCTATCATCTAATCAGCAGACGAGGGAAGAATTTCAGCAATATAGATAATGTATCAACGGTAACAAGAAATCTTTACACAAATAGTCAGATGGATTCACTATTTACTTTTTTAGCCGGTATACATAAATTATGTAGTGATTATACACGATTATGCACATATTATATACGATTACACATACTATATATGAATGATACATATACTATATATATGCTGATTATTTTTTATTTTAGTAGTTAGATCGACGGTTATTTAAGTCCATTCTTGGTTTTTTTTTTTAAATCTAGTTGTAAAAGTACTATTTGCATTATTTATTTCGCTGTCGGTTTTAATGGTTGTGGGTGTTGGGTCCAAAAGTTTTATCACATCTCTTCTATGACAGCATTTTCATTACTTATTAGCTAAGAGAAGTCAACCATCACATGGCTCCATTATATTTATGGGGACTTATTACTATAAAAACTCTCTCTGATGTCATTGGAAAAAGAAAGCATCAAAAACGGATGAGGCCATCAAAAGGACCTGCCACATTTTTACCCTTTTTTTGCATGTGGAGTGTTTATGTATGCCTAAAGCTTGCAAACTTTCTGGATTGTATGAGAAAAGAATTAATAGCTATTATATTTTATGATATTATGATGGTGCCTAATCCCTCTTTCCAATTGATGAAAGCTCTACAGTGATTTCTTTGTACGCCCACTTATGATTCACCAAATTCAACAAAGGACTTTAATTATAAAAGTAACATTTTTTGGCGCACATCAATCATCAATAATTTAATATTAACACAAAGTTTAAAGCAAAAGTTAAATCTTATTCGACCTAGCTCCTGCCTGGACGGAGCCAATGGATGATGAACAAGACCAGAGGCCTAAGTTGATGGCCTACATTGCACTTTGGAATGCATGCGCTTTAGATTAGCCCTGAAAATGATACTGTATATATAAAGTCAATTTTTTTCTTCATATACATATATTAGATGTTAAATTTCTTAATTTCGTCGCGTGTTTACTTTTTATAATTATTTGAATTCTTTGATAAATTCGTGCTTCCGCCACAGAACTGATAATAGGCATGTCTTTGCATGGTCCATAGTCCCTAGTCCATATCAGTATATTATTATCCCACATAGTAGTCCCATTCTATTGGCATCTCTATTCCCTAATAAATTAACCTAGCATAACTGTTCTCCAACCACTACATAACATGATCAACTCGCCTAAACTGTAATTGTCAATGCAGTTGATTGGACCTACATACAAGTCAATCTTTTCTAATGTTATTTCACAAAATATTTTAATGCTTTGCAAATGCTAAATGTAAGTTCCTTTATTACTCCACTCAAAAGAGCAATATTTTTAAAAGAAAAAGAACTGATTTAAGGGACCGATTTAATCCAATAAGTTGAGAATCCCATTTGGTGAAGAAAATAGCATGGGCTTGCCAGTTTTCAGACTGGTAATTGAAAAATAGCCAGCGTTTGTAAAGTCATTAAAAAATAACCACTATCTTACTGAAACACAGACAGTTCCAATTATGTTGTAACTCCAACACACGGAAGTTCCAGCATAATATGCTGGACATTGGAGCACCCGTGTATGAACTTCCAGCATATTATGTTGGAACTCTAGCACATTATGAAATTCCAGCACGTTATGCTGGAATCTTATATGTAAAAAATTCAAACTCCAGCATATTATGCTAGAAGTTTTTCGAATTTTTAAGTATGTTTTTGTTCGAGTTTTATCTTTATATGAAAAAAGTAACTAAATTTCTATTACTTTTGAATCCGTGACGATTTTTTAACTACCAGTTATAATCTAGCTATTTCTGATTTTTTTTCCTCCGATTTGGGCTTAGCCTCACTCCCATTTTCAGTTTTGGGCCTCAAGGACTTAACGTTTTGTCTGGGTCAGGTTTAATGGGACTACTTTTAGCCCAACAGTAAATCCATATGTGCTGGTTGTTTGATCAAATGGATATGGACCTTGAAGCTATATGGGTTTTCACTGTAAAACTTCGTATGTGCTCACGCCATTAAAATATTAAGTTTAAGCTCATATAAAAGTAGGGACCTTTACACAAATAGCCAGCTGGATTTATTGTTTACTTTTTCTAGGTCGTATACATAAAGTAAACATTGGTTATACATGATTGTATACACATTATTCATGAACTATACATATATTATATTTGTCGGCTATTTTTAGGTTAATTAGTTGGATATGCGGTTTAGGTCTTTTACAAGGTACTTATATGCAATTACGGTAAGTATCACTTGTTAACCTGCTAACGCTAGCGAACCTATAATAATAGGTTTAAACAACATTTATAGTATGAAATATTCACACTACTTTCAATATATACAACTTAAATTCTAAAAAAGTATACCGAGGCTGAGGGAGAGCACTTGTTTTCCATTTTCTTCCACTGATTTATTTCATCGGAAAGCTACTAGTTTCTTTGTTTCATCTTTTATTTGTTCTACTGACTTTCTTTGTAGTTTTTGTGGCTTCAAATTTCAAAAGATTGGTTATGGGATTAATAAAAAGTGTGCTAATAAGTCCTCAGTTTTACTATAGATGAGGCGACAATCTTTACCAAGTCCAAATAATTATCGACCACCAAAAAAACATTTGCTTCAAGTTGCTAAACACCTTTGGTCCTCGAGGAAAGTATTTAGAATATGGATCAAATAGCGCAACATAAGACCACTTAACTTCTAAACAAGGTAATTCATGAGCAGATGAACAACCATATGGAGCAATTAACACATGCATGGATTATTATTGTAGCAGATAAAGCATTAACAGAAACATTGCAAGAGTAAAAAAGAAAGAGAAGGAAAACTCACCAGAAGAGACAAATTGCATAGAGTGAAATGAGAATTTGTCTGCTAAGAACAATGAAAATCAAGTGGCTTACAGGTGGCTTTACGGAAAAGCAACACATACACGTGTTAAATACCCAATAAAATAAGTCTAAAGAGGGGAAAAAATAAAAAGCCAATGAAATAAGCCCATATTTACAGCACCTTTATTCAGCACAAATTAATTTTACACTTTACGTTACTTTTGGTACTACTAGTTTTTATTCCATCTAAGTTTATATAATATATGTTGAAAAATAGTTCAAATTTACGTATATATATATATTCTTAAAATATTTGATTAAAATGTAAAGTAAAATTTAAGAGCGCGTTCGGACATAAGAATTTTTTACGAAATTTTTTCACTTTTTGTCGATATCATTATTTGGCCATAAAATTTTCAATCGAAAATTTAAAAAACTTCAAAAAGTTGTTTATCAAAATTTTTACTCAGACCACTCACAAAAATTCAAAAACAACCCAAAATTATATTCATATCAAACACAGCTCTAATTTTCAAATGCTATTTTCACTTGAAAAACTTTTTCACTTCTTTTTTGAAATTTTACAATTCTTATGTCCAAACACCCACTAAGATATGCGAAAAGTTAGCATTAATAGTATCATAAAATTAAACTTGTACTATCTACAAACTCTATCTCAATTTTATAATTTCGAACAATGAAATTATCAATTAAAATTTCTTTTTCTCACAAGCGTCATTCCCCCCCC
>MCJB01044871.1:1469-16213 GCA_002018475.1 Nicotiana obtusifolia | reverse complement strand
TAAGTAACACTTCTAAACTTGGTTCTGAGGGTAAGAATCCCTGAAATTCATGATATATGAATTGTTTGGAGGTGATGCACATGCTAGGTGACGGGCGTGTGGGCGTGCACCATAGAAATTGTGACTTAATTGATTCTGTGGAGTTGCATAATCAAATAGTCATGTCATTGTTCACATATCCTCCATGTGTTAGTGGAAATTGAGCTGAGACTCGTGTTAAATATCATGTTTAGGCTACGTGCCGATATTTTTGGAGACCCACAGAGGTCTTATTGCTATTGAATTACTTGTTTAAATTTACAATTTTGTACTAAATCACATCTATCATTTGCATATCATATCTCAGTCTTTGTTGTCATTCTTTGATGCATCATACCATCATGTCAGGTTGATTTTCACGTCATTGAGAGCCCGAGATACTGGAGATTTTGAGTGATATTTATGCGATCGGGCTGCACGCCGCAACATGTTTTATTATTGTGCCTGGATCTGGCTATTATAGCGCTTGGGCTGAAGGAGCCCTTTCGGAGTCTGCACCCCCCACAGTGAGCACAATTGATTTTACATTGAGGGATAAATCTTCCCTGGACATGGATCTTGTCCAAATCATTTATATTTGGGGATGGATCTTCCCTTGGGCATGGATCTTGCACGAATCATTTATATTGAGGGATGGATCTTCTCTGTACATGGATCTTGTCCGAGTCATTTATTTGGGGTTTGGATCTTCCCCTGGGCTAGATTGGCCTTACACAGTGCTATGTGACTGATTGTCAGTTGATGTGTATATATATGGATGGATCTTCCGTGGGCTGGATTGGCCATATACAGTACTGAGTGATTGAGTATTTAGATAGTGTGAGTACACGAGGTTTCCACTAAGGTGCATCGCATACAGCATGTACATTGACATGTAGACATAGAGATGTCACATTCCTCATATCATTCAGAATTGATCGGTTTTACTTGTACTGAGTTTAACTATTGAATTTGAAAACATGCCTACATTTATGTATTGTTATTTCTATACTGGACTGTACCTGTTGAGCTCGTCATACTTTTAGCCCGAAGGTTAGTCTTGTTACTTATTGAGTATATGGGGTCAGTTGTACTCATACTACACTTCTGCACCTTGCGTGCATATTTCTGATGTTGATGTAGCTACGTATGGCGGGAGCTGGATCTGAAGATGTACCTGCATTCCAGTCATTGCTGCCTCTTGTTCATGGTAGCTTTAGAATTTATAATTTGTTCATGTATACTTCAGACAGATGACGTATTTTTATTTCACACCAGCTTTGTAAATTCTAGTCTTAGAAGCTCATGATTTGTACTACCAGTCCTTGGGAAGTGTATTATAGTCAGTTAAATATTAATAGAATCAGATTGTTGTTATTTGACTTACCTAGCCGGTGAGGTTAGGTGCCACCACGACTAGTTGGATTTTGAGTCGTGAAAAGTTGGTATCGGAGCCCTAGGTTCATAGGTTCTACAAGTCATGAGCATGTGTATAGTAGAGTCTTGCGGATCGGTATGATGACGTCCATACGTATCTTCGAGAGGCTATAGGACATTTAGGATAATTTCTCATCTTTCTTTCCTTATCATGCAGAATTAATTCAGCTTGAAACATAAATCTTTGAATTCCTTCCAAGCATTCGTGTGCGCATGTAAGCGCTCGGTATCAGCTGTGCGTCGCCGGCTTATGATTCCATGAACGAGGTTCGGGATGAGTATTCTGTGTTTTGGTGATTGGCCAGTCTGGAGGACTTGAGGCCAGGGTTAGACCGCAGCTTAAGCTCGGTAGCTTCAGTTATAACTTGTACATTTGGGCTCATATGTCCGGTAGTGTCCCTATAAGTGGAATTTATGGCTCGATGAGCGGTGGAATGACTGAATGATGAGTATGATGCGACTGTGGGATGCGTTCAGATGGTTTGAATATGATGAGAAGAGTTTCTTGAGATGTCAATAGGGCCATTGGGTGCTTGATTTCCGTCTTGATTTGATATATAGTCTTGAGTTATGAGTGTGTTGAAGGATCTTTCACGTTGTTAAATTGTGGGATAGATTTTATTCTCATGTCTTGTTAATTAGTTTAGACTCAGGAAGATTACGTGATCGCGCAGTAATTGTGGCTATGAAAGGGTATATCACAATTTTAGGCAAAACATGTGGGTTAACTCATGCGGAGTAATCTACGGAGGTGTGCTCCTTACAATGTTGAGTGGAGAGTTTCTTTTCTACCAGTGGGGTGTACGTGTTGAGATTTGAATTTGAATTTGGTTGAGAAAGTTGACTTGACTGTCAAGATAAATAAATGCGAGCTTAGCGGATGATTGAGGTATTGTATGGTTGGTGTTGCAAGAGCTTGAGAAGAATTCTTGTTGAACTGACTGCGGTATTATAGCAGTAATAGAGTATGGGTATTGTGAGTTATTGAGTGTTTTGTTCTTAGTAATACTACAATATTATGGCAGTAATCTATTGAATTTTAATCAAGTTATAATAAATTAAATCTTGATTTCTATCATTTAATTTCATATTCTTCGTAATCTAGAAGTCAAGTAAGACATGAATTTATAATTTTGTACTCAATCACATCTATCATTTGCATATCATATCTCAGTCTCAGTTGTCATTCTTTGATTCATCATATCATCATGTCGGGTTGATTTTCATGTCCTTGAGAGCCCGAGAGAGTGGAGATTTTGAGTGATATTTATGCGATCGGGCTGCACGCCGCAACATGTTTTATTATTTATGCCTGGATCTGGCTATTATAGCGCTTGGGCTGAAGGAGCTCCTCCGGAGTCTGCACCCCCCACAGTGAGCGCGGTTGATTTTATATTGAGGGATGGATCTTCCTTGGACATGGATCTTGTCCGAATCATTATATTTGGGGATGGATCTTCCCCTGGGCATGAATCTTTCCCGAATCATTTATATTGAGGGATGGATCTTCCCTTGACATGGATCTTGTCCGAATCATTTATATTTTGGGGATGGATCTTCCCCTGGGCTGGATTGGCCTTACACAGTACTGGGTGACTGATTGTTAGTTGATGTATATATATATATGGGATGGATCTTCCCTGGGCTAGATTGACCATATATAGTACTGAGTGATTGAGTATTTTGATAGTGTGAGTACACGACATTTCCACTGAGATGCATCACATACAACATGAACATTGGCATGTTGATATAGAGATGTCACATTCCTCATATCATTCAGAATTGATCTATTTTACTTGTACTGAGTTTAACTGTTGAATTTGAAAACATGCCTACATTTATGTACTATTATTTCTATACCGGACTATATCTGTTGAGCTCGTCACTACTTTCAGCCCAAAGGTTAATCTTCTTACTTATTGAGTACAGGGGGTTGGTTGTACTCATACCACACTTCTGCACCTTGTATCTAGATTTCTGATGTTGATGTAGCTGCGTAAGGCGGGAGCTGGATCTGAATATGTACCTGCATACCAGTTATTGCTGCCTCTTGTTCATGGTAGCTTTAGAATTTATAATCTGTTCATGTATACTTCAGACAGATGACGTATTTTTATTTCACACTAGCTTTGTAAATTCTAGTCTTAGAAGCTCATAATTTGTACTACCAGTCCTTGGGAAGTGTATTATAGTCAGTTAAATATTAATAGAATCAGATTGTTTTTATTTGACTTACCTAGCATGTGAGGTTAGGTGCCATCACGGCTAGTTGGATTTTGAGTCGTGAAAAGTTGGTATCAGAGCTCTAGGTTCATAGGTTCTACAAGTCATGAGCATGTCTAGTAGAGTCTTGTGGATCAGTATGATGACATCCATACGTATCTTCGAGAGGCTATAGGAAAATTAGGATAATTTCCCATCTTTCTTTCCTTATCGTGCGGAATTGATTCAGCTTGAAACATAACTCTTTGAATTCTTTCCAAGCATTCGTGTGCGTATGTGAGCGCTCGGTATCAGTTGTGCGTCGCCGGCTTATAATTCCATGAACGAGGTTTGGGATGAGTATTCTGTGTTTTGGTGATTGGCCAGTCTGAAGGACTTGAGGTCAGGGTTAGACCGCAGCTTAAGCTCGGTAGCTTCAGTTGTAACTTGTACATTTGGGCTCATATGTCCCGTAGTGTCCCTATGAGTGAAATTTGTGGCTCGATGAGCGGTGGAATGACTGAATGATGAGTATGATGCGACTGCTGGATGCGTTCAGATGATTTGAATGTGACGAGAAGAGTTTCTCGAGATATCAAAGGCCATTTGGTGCTTGATTTCCATCTTGATTTGATATATAATCTCGAGTTATGAGTGTGTTGAAGGATCTGTCACGTTGTTAAATTATGGGACAAATTATATTGTCATGTCTTGTTAATTAGTTTAAACTTAGGAAGATTAAGTGATCTCGCAGTAATTGTGGCTGCGAAAGGGTATATCACAATTTTAGGCTAAACATGTGGGTTATCTCATGCGGAGTAATCTACGGAGGTGTGCTCTTTATAATGTTGAGTGGAGAGTTTCTTTTCTACCAGCGGAGTGTACGTGTTGAGATTTGAATTTGAATCTGGTTGAGAAAGTTGACTTGGCTGTCAAGAGAAATAAATGCGAGCTTAGCGGATGATTGAGGTGTTTTATGGTTGGTGTTGCATGAGCTTGAGAAGAATTCTCGTTGAACTGACCGCGATATTATGGCAGTAATAGAGTATGGGTATTGTGAGTTATCGAGTGTTTTGTTATATGACTTTTAAGCCAAGTGGGGGAGCCTGCAATTGACGATTTGATTTCATGGTTTTATGTTAAATTTTACTTTTTGGTCAGAGACATACTTGTGGATTAGTTATAACTTGGAGAGGTTGAGATCGAGAATGACTCGAGTAAGGAAATTCCTTGATACGGGTTATATTGCACTTTATGAGTATATGAAAATCATAGGGATGAGTGAGTTGTTATTTGTGAAGGATGTAGTGCCCACGGAGTATGAATTCGCTCGGTGGTGTTAAGGCATGGTTACTTCTTTGAGTGTTGTTGTGCTAATGGGGCACGTGTCTTTCGGCCCGTTTGGGCAGTACAAATTAGATTTGAGTAGAGTGGATGACTGTCGAGAGGGTTCTAATGGATTAAATATGTATATGTGGCAATTGAAATTTTTTCGTATTTGTATATCACTAGAATCAGTTATTTACATTGGATGGTATCGGGACTTGCGATAATTCTATTTGACTTTGGATTCTACATTTCAGTATAAGAAAGGAAAGAGGAATAATTTTAAATTCACATGAGGTCTTTAAGAGTGGGTGTCTGGTTGTGGTATTTATGGAGGTGCTTAGGAAGAATACAACGGCTTATGGGCCTTAGGGCGGTATAGTTTATGCTAGAATCTCTGGTGGTGAGCTTTGAGTAAGGATCATGGTGTTCTGACAAGGAGAAGAGTCAACTTGAGGGTAATTCAGAAGAAACTCAGAGAAAACAAGACAAATGGGTAACATGCTGGATCAGTATGGTTTTGGTTCTTATGATGAGGTGGGGCTTTACGGGTGTTTTGTGGCAATATTCTCGGATTTGGTAACTTGTGTGGCTTGGTCGAGTTAGAGGAATTCAGTTCTGATAGCTTGGTTATGTGCAAATGGATTTCAAAGTGTTCTTGATGGTTTCTACCATGGTTTGAATCGGATATTTTCTACCTGTGTGGGGAACGTGTTGTGTATTGTGATTTCCTCCTAGAAGGAAGCAAGAGGAAGGTTTCTAACTGACCGGGTATGTAATTTGCTAGTTACTCAGAGTGGTAATGAGATTATCATGTCTTCATGTAATGGCCTAATAGAGGCGGCACGTGGGGTGAGATTGAGATATTCATGTATAAGGTGACGGTTCAGTTTTGAAGGGATGGTCATGAATTCTTAGACAACATGGGCGATTTCATATGGCTAGATTAATACTATTACTACTTGGTATTTCCTGAGATGGGTGCGCATTTCAGAAGGCGCACTGTGTTTTCACTTACGGATATTTCATTAGTATTGCGATACTCACGTGGTTGATCGACTACTGATATTCAAATTTTTGCTATGTAGTACGGAAGAATTATAGAAGTATTCTTCGTAGGATGATCGTGCATGAAAGATGTGTTAGTCAATCGAGTACTGGAGTTGGGACCAGTTACGGTGATTCATGTGTTCTATGAATTTGGAGACTGGGAGTTCTCAGAAACATATTGTTTCAGGGTTGCGACCTGTTTGAGGTGAGTATTTTATTTAAACTCAGTGGAGGCACTAGTTGCGTTAATTATTTGTGATAGCTACGCAATACGCGTGCGTATATATGTGAGGTTTGAGCTCATATGCGGGCAGCGGGGCAAGTATTTCATACTCGGAAAAATACTTAGGCTATGATGCTAGAGTTGACTGTTAAGCATAAAGTTATAACGTTTCTCGTATTCGTACCTTTGTTGAGAACTATCTAGGCTCTACTTGAGGATTACAACGAGGCTAATTCCCTGAATAAACTAGGTAGTTACTATTAATTGCCGATTTGAGTTGTGATAGCACACTTTACATATGCCTACTCTATGGCGTGCTATTTATACAATCTAGGAGCATGTGAATTTTATTTCATTTATCATATACATGTGAACTTATTTGATTGCTCCTGTATGATATGCTTGGATTGGAGGCGTGTGACCATGCCAGGCGGATTATGTTATTGGCACGTGAGTTTACAGTGCAGATCCATATACTGATATTATTGGCACATGAATTGTTCGTACTGGTCCAGATATTGATACCATAGAACGTGAGTTGTCTGTGCGGTTGATCTTAAGGTGAGCTGGTTACCGTTATTTGATTTGTGTGTCTTGGTTCTACTATGCGGTTGTTGTGGTGCTTGTTGATTTGCAAAACAGTTCTCTTCTTTGAGACATTTTCCATTTTTGGGTGCACAGATTGCGTAGTTTGGGGCTTGAGTTATATTGGTGTGGCGTGTCTGTGGAATAGTTGTGTTTGATAATATAAGGTCATTAGACCTAGAATGGGTACTATCGGATTTTATTACGGTATATTTGAGAGGATAGTATCCAAAGTCGGCTATAAAGTGATTATGGCTTTGGTTGGGGCAAGAGAGCTCCATGACTAGTTGATCTGATGAATGGTTATGAATTTTTAACTGTTTCTTTCATTATCGACAGTGTATGTAGGTTTTTGAACGAGGTTTTATTTGATATGAGGTTTATCACCGTCATCGAGTTCGTTTTTAAGCAGCTATGGTGATTAGAAATTTTTGCTATGAGTATGCGAGTTGTGTGGTATGGCTATCATGTGATTACATTTTGGTTTATGGCTATGGCTTGATACAATTTGCTTAGATTTATACAGTGTGTTATGCGAGTAGTGTAGTATATTATGTGATTACATCTTGGCTTATGGCTATGGCTTGATACAATTTGTTCAGATTTATACAATGTGTAGTTATGAGATTCGGGTCTTGAAAAGAAATTCTGAATGTTGGAAATTGAATTCCATCGTTTATGGGCTAAGTTGTGTCGTCGAAGCGAAGAAGGCGCAGAAGCATAAGAAGGACCGCAGAAACAGTTGCACAAAAGCGGTTAGAAGTTCCACAGGTGCGGAACCTCTGGACAGTGCACAAAAATAGAGGGTTCCGAACTTTTGCCATTTTAGGACATTTCCAACACTGGTTGAGGCGATTTTTGAGCGAGAATTCAAGGGAACTCTTTAGGTAAGTCGCTTGTGATCATTGTTAGTCAATAATATTGAATTATAAATGAGTATTTCTTTTGGATTATGTGTTTTTGAGGTGAAATTCGAGGATTTGGGCCTAGGGATTTCAAATAAGAATTTGAGATTTGAAGGCCGAGTTGTGGTCGAATTTGAGTAATTTTGGTATGGTTGAACTCCTGGTTGAATGTGTTGTCGGATTCTATGAGTTTCGTCGGGTTCCGAGACGTGGGCCCCATTGTTGACTTTTTAAGCAGAGTTGGAAATTTTTATAAATCGTTAAATTGTAAGCATCGAAGTACCTTGTGATTAATTTGTACGTTGTTTGAAAAGATACGGATTGTTTGGTTTGAATTGAGGAGATAGGAGGGTGTTGGAGGTTGATACACACAGAATGAAATTTCCGGAGTATTGTTTATCGTGCTTGGCATTGGATTCGGCTTGTTCGAGGTAAGTAACACTTCTAAACTTGGTTATGAGGGTATGAATCCCTGAATTTCGTGATATATGAATTGTTTGGAGGTGATGCACATGCTAGGTGATGGGCGTGTGGGTTTGCACCATAGAAATTGTGACTTAATTGATTCTGTGGAGTTGCATAATCAAATAATCATGTCATTGTTCACATATCCTCCACGTGTTAGAGGAAATTGAGCTGAGACTCTGTCACGACCCGGATTTTCCACCCTCGGGGGTCGTGATGTCGCCTACTAGTGAAAGCTAGGCAAGCCAATTGACCAAATTATTTGCCTTGTTTCCATTTTTAAATTCATTACAACTTAAAACCAACAACTAAATAACAGCATAACTTAACGAGCGGGATAATAAATTTCAGACTTTAAAATACCGCTAATAAAATCTCCTTAACGAAAATACCCAAGATTTGGTGATACAGCTAAACAGACTGTCTAAGAATACTACAAATAAGGGTCTGAAAGAAATAACAAAGTACTGTATCTGGGACTACATAAAAGAAACAGGTAGAATAGATAGCGGGAGACACCAAGGCCTGCGGACGCCTACAGGACTACCTTGGGTCGCCTGATAAGCAAGAAGCTGGAAGCCCACTACGGTCCAAAATCTGCAGCGCTGGGATCTGCACAAAAGAGTGCAGAGTGTAGTATCAGCACAACCGATCCCATGTGCTGGTAAGTGCCTGGCCTAACCCCGGCGAGGTTAGGCGAGGTAGTGACGAGGCTAGGACCAGACTCCAGATAGACCTGTGCAGTTATATATATACTTACATCTACAGCAAAAAGTAGAAGTAATTAAACAATTAAAGCTGGGGAAAGGAAACATGCTTCAGGGTAGCAGATAAAACAGATCATCAAAGAATAACAAGGAAACTACAATTTAACTTCTAACACGAATAAAGAGAAATACAGGCAACTTTCACTTTCAGTTCCATCTTGTTGCAGGCATGAACCCGATCCCATTTCTCATATCTTGTGGTAGGCATACCACCCGCTCCCATTTTATTATATCTTGTTGCAGGCGTGCAACCCGATCCCATTTCATCACATTTTGTGGTAGGCGTACCACCCGCTCCCATTTTATTATATCTTGTGGTAGGCATACCACCCGCTCCCATTTCATCATATTTTGTGGTAGGCGTACCACCCGCTCCTATTTACATAACATTTTGTGGTAGGCGTACCACCCACTCCCATTTATAAGTCATCACAACAATCACAAGAAATCCCGGCAAGGGAACAAAAGCAATATAATAACTTCCCAGCAAGGGAATAATAATATCAAAGCAAACATCCTGGCAAGGGAACAAAAGCAATATAATAACTTCCCAGCAAGGGAACAATAATATCAAAGCAAACATCCCGGTAAGGGAACACAAGCAATATAATAACTTCCCAGCAAGGGAACAATAATATCAAAGCAAACATCCCGGCAAGGGAACAAAAGCAATAACCATCTTAACTCAACTTCTACTCAGCTCAACTAATGCCAATACTCAATTATAATTAAAGTCCACGATAAATAAACTGAATTCTTGCTCAACATCGATAATCATTAATTAAGGCTTTCGTAGTATCATTTAAGAACACAACAATTATCCATTTAAGACTCACGGTCATACTCGACACCAACGTATAGATACTCGTCACCATATCTATACATCATACTCAACAAGAAGCAATTAACAAATAGGACACAACTCCTAATCCCTCAAGCTAAGATTAAACCGGATACTTACCTCGCTTTGCAACCAAATTCAAGACTTCCAACAAAACTTCGCCTTGAAACTTTGTGTTCGAAGGCTTTCAAATCTTAGTTAAACTTTCCAATGTTAAAATATAAATTCCAGCAACTGGCCACCTCCCAAAGCCTCCTTGTATTCTAGTAATATCTTTCTCGACAGTCCAAACAATCCCATTAGGCCTTGGCTCAGCAGTGCAACTCCTGAAAATCTCAACCCCACCGAGCCAAACACCAAAAATACGATCAAATTGCCTTCCTTTACTCGTTGCTCTTCATTCTAGCACAATCTTGGAAAAATTCTGAGACGGACAATTTGAAGGAGGTGTGTAATTTGCTAGTACCGGTGGTTTCCCATGTGTAGCCAAAGTCATGTTTGAGGACTAAGTACGAGCAAGGTTTGGTTTTAGGTAAATTTATAGGCTTAGTGACTTCAAAATAAGTCGTAGGAGTGTCTTCTTGGATATAGAGTCTAGTTGAGAAGTGAGTTGTGATCTAGAGAGAGCTGCATCATGAAGTCTTGCTATGGAAAAGTGTGATAGTTGGAGTAGTGAGAAACAAGTGAAAAAGAAGAAGAGATAGAAGAAAGAGAGAGCCATGAATTGTTAGCGTTGTTAACGGATATTTGGAGCAAGAAACAATGTCCTCTGGAGAGTGAAATTATTTCCTGGTTTTCCTTGTTCTTTACGATTGCTTAGAAATCCAACAAAATGGATGACTTCATTCTAGCATATATTCATTTATCACCGCTACCCAAATAAGTAAAGCAATCCAAATGAATCCCGAAATATGAGAATAAATTGCATGAAATCAAATAATGATATGACTCGTGAAGATCCCAACAAGTAAAGCAATTAAAACGAATACTGAAATAGTACGACAATAACTAGCATGAAACCAGACAGTCATAAAAATCCAACCAAGAGGATTTGAATTCTCCTCGAACTTGATATCTCAAATGTCAGTTGGAATTTGACGGACCTCAAAATTTGATTCCGGGCATATGCCCAAGTCCTAAATCACGATACGGACCTACTTGAACTATCAAAATACTTATACAGGTCCGTCTACTAGAAATGTTGACGAAAGTCAACTCACTTGAGTTTTAAAGCTCTACTTTACATTTTAATCTTTCCACATAAAAATGTTCTGAAAAATTATATAGACTGCACATGCAAATCGAGGTGAGGTAAACAATGAGGTTTTTAAGCCTCGGAACACTGAATTCAATCTAAAAATAAGTGATGACCCTTTGGGTCGTCACAGACTCATGTTAAGGCTACATGCTGATATTTTTGGGGCCCACCGAGGTCTTATTGCTATTGAATTACTTGTTTAAATTTATAATTTTATACTCTATCACATCTATCATTTGCATATCATATCTCAGTATCTGTTGTCATTCTTTGATACATCATATCATCATGTCGGGTTAATTTTCATGTCATTGAGAGGCCGAGAGATTTGAGATTTTGAGTGATATTGATGGGATCGAGATGCACGTCGCAACATGTTTTATTATTTATGCCTGGATCTGGCTATTATAGCGCTTGGGCTGAAGGAGCCCCTCCGGAGTCTGCATCCCCCACAGTGAGCGCGGTTGATTTTATAATAAGGGATGGATCTTCCCTGGACATGGATCTTGTCCGAAGCATTTATATTTGGGGATGGATCTTCCCTTGGGCATGGATCTTGCCCGAATCATTTATATTGAGGGATGGTTCTTCCCTGGGCATGGATCTTGCCCGAATCATTTATATTGGGATGGATCTTCCCTGGACATGGATCTTGTCCGAATCATTTATATTTGGGGATGGATCTTCCTGTGGGCTGGATTGGCCTTACACAGTACTGAGTGATTGAGTTTTTTGATAGTGTGAGTACACGAGGTTTCCACTAAGGTACATCACATACAGCATGTGCATTGACATGTAGATATAGAGATGTCACATTCCTCATATCATTCAGAATTGATCTATTTTACTTGTACTGAGTTTAACTGTTGAATTTGAAAGCATGCCTACATATATGTACTGTTATTTCTATACTGGACCGTACCTGTTGAGCTCGTCACTACTTTCAGCCCAAAGGTTAGTCTTGTTACTTATTGAGTACATGGGGTCGGTTGTACTCATACTACACTTCTGCACCTTGCGTCAGATTTTCTGATGTTGCTGCAGCTTCGTACGGCGGCAGTTGGATCTGAAGATGTACCTGCGTTCCTGTCATTGTTGCCTCTTGTTCGTGGTAGCTTTAGAATTTATAATCTATTCATATATATTTCAGACAAATGACGTATTTTTCTCACCAGCTTTGTAAATTCTAATCTTAGAAGCTCATGATTTGTACTACCAGTCCTTGGGAAATGTATTAGAGTCAGTTAAATATTAATTGAATCGGATTGTTATTATTTAGCTTACCTAGCGGGTGAGGTTATGTGCCATCACGGCTAGTTGGATTTTGGATCGTGACAGTAATATTGTAGTTTGCAAAATCTCAGGTTTTTATTCATTCATACATAGATTTAGGTGATAAAATATGAGTTGTACCAAATTTTCCAAAATCAATATTACTAGAAAAATAGCTTTGAACACTTAAAAACCCAAAAGCCTACTAAGAGTTCACAACAAACATTATTATATATACATATAAAGGCACTACACTATAAATAGAAGCACTTTTTTAGCTACAAATATGAAAGAGTACTTCCAAAAAGTCAATATAACATGTCTGCATTTCAGTAATTAATTTATCTAAGGAAAATGAATCTAATTATAGACAGTAACCTTAACTTCAATACCATCATCTTACCATATTAGGAGGAAAGAGTGATTTTACTGTTGTGACTTGTGACTATGCGCCTGTGGCTTCTTAATCCCAAGCTTGTTGAGTTGTTGGTCGGCTTCATTGCTGCATATGCCATCTTTTCTAAGAGTGGGGAAAGAAGTTAAGAGCAATATTTCAACGGGAGACAAATGTCATTTACGTCTCAACATTTCTTCCCAAGGCAATCACCAAAACCTCTCTTTTGTAACTGAAAATTTATATAAAATTTTACGTAAATATGGAGAAAGACAATTAAGTTGTAGAATTGTAACTTAAACTTTATGCAAGAACTTAGCGGGAATTAAATGAAAGAAAGGGTAACAAGGATATAGTAAAACATATGATAAAATATACAGATAAATAAGCACTCCAAACGGTTAACTATAGATAAAAGCTCTCCGAATTCCAGAGCTTGAATAAGGCATTTATATCCAGAATTTTCATATATAGACTTTTAATTAGTAGATAACACTGATCCTTTATTGAGAGTTTGTCAAATGAATTAGGCTACTAATTATTCTCTACAACTCTTTAAATTCTTCAGACGGTCTATAGCAACTTGTGTCTTCTCAAGGTCCACTTCAAATTAAAAGAGCATTAATTGAAAATATGAGAGGAGATTATAAAAAAAAAGAAGATAACTTGAAATGTCTATTAACATTTTTATACAAAAAATTTCTTGAAATAATGCTTGATCAAAGGACAAAATAGTCGTTCAAATTTTTGATGACTATTTTTTCTATGACTATTTTGATCTTTCGCCTTTTACTTGACTTGTAATATAGTATTGTGATTAGTAATGCAGTGTTCGTACTCACACTAATACAGTGTTCGTACTCTCAAACTGCTGCTTCTAAATAATAGTATTGTAAGCTGAAACAAATTAATAACTTCGAGAAACGTATCAGAAGCTTTGTCATTATTAAATAAATGCTATCAATCTGGGTTGTTCACATATTTATTTGTACTCGGTGGTTGCACCAAATTTACAAAGACATTTGTTTACTAAAACGTTAGCTTGTCTTTTACCTATAATTAAGTGATATATATTTATATTTTAATTTATGCATTTTTTAAATCAAATTATTTGCAAGTGCTAAGTAATCTTGCAAGTGTTCAGAAGCTTGCAGTTAGAGCAGGCTTATATTTTGTTGAACTTAAGAAGAGTGTGACTTGAATAATTTTTTACTAGTAGTGAAACTTCCTAATTTGTAGTTCGGACATTAATTTCTTAATTTAAGAATAACATATACATATATAAAACTTGCATGAGATGTATGATAAACCATAATTTTTATAATTAAAATTATTTAACAAGTATTTTGAATAGTTTATTGAAAAAAAATTGTTAATTTCTCAAATAATAATGGTGTTATACTTGTGTAAGGCAAAACCGGGTTTTTCATAAAAGGATCAATCGAGGTTGAATCTCGAGGTTGAACCTCGGGACCGGTTACCAGACCGGCAATCTGAACCATATGATCGGTGATCGGACTGATATCCTATATCGAGGTCGAATCATTTGACCGATGTTCGGACCGATGTGTGATGTCGACACCAAAAACCGGATGATCGATGCTCGAACCATTGACCGAGCATCGAAGTCGGGACAGAGTCAAGGCCAGATTCGATATGGCGATCGATAGAACATCCCGAGTTTGACCCCATCGATATGCCCGTTGCGTTCGCTGCCAACCGGTGATCAAAGGTCAGCGACACTGCTCAGAGCTGTTCATGGCACGTGGGGTCCTCACCTAACCTGCAGTACATCCACCAAATCTGCAGAACCTTCACCAAACGTGTATGAGTTCTACCAACTATACAAGGACACTGAAATGATTGAAAGAGACACCACGTGGGCAACCGGGGGGGGGGGTTTCCTATATATATGTATTAATGCACTGGGTTGGGGGACACGTTTTTTGGAGCTGAAAACAAGAAACAAAAGGCAATATATTGATTATCTAGTTTTGC
>MCJB01044862.1:12381-53906 GCA_002018475.1 Nicotiana obtusifolia | reverse complement strand
CTCTGCTGCCTTTGGTGTGTTATTTTGGCTTTGCAGTTGGGCGATCGCCATCTGCTGGGCTTGTAGCATCTCGAAAATGACACGTAGGCTAATTCCATTCCCGTCAATGTTTGGAATACAATTTTTCGATCCAACAGGCTGGTCAATGTTAGCCGGAATTTGCAAGTTGTCAGCCACTTGTTCCGGGGTTGGACCATGGTTTCCCTGCACTGTATTGTTATTTTCACCTTGGTGGCCAGATCCTCCATCAATGTGAAGAGGCGCATCTTGTAGGTTTGACATCTTTTCGTGTGGTATAGATATGTATCTTTTTTGTTTTGCAAAGGAGGAAAGAACGCGATGTACGATCAAGAGTTTTGTATCAAATTGCCACAATTACCTAGGCCCCACGGTGGGCGCCAAACTGTTTGCCCCA
Source organism: Nicotiana obtusifolia (assembly GCA_002018475.1). NCBI lineage: Eukaryota > Viridiplantae > Streptophyta > Magnoliopsida > Solanales > Solanaceae > Nicotiana > Nicotiana obtusifolia. The sequence goes on along the minus strand of MCJB01044862.1, from coordinate 53,491 downwards.
AAAATTAGAAGCAAATCAATTGAATTTTAAGCGCGGGAATCAATAAGTAAGTGACAAATTTGGTCGTAAATGAGTATATGTAAAAAGAGAAAGAATACAACACTTAGAAGATAGAGTATAATCGCAAAGCTGGGAAATCAATATATTGCCTTTGTTTCTTAAGAATGTTCCGGGGACTTTTCTGAATTTAGTACATCAATATATATAGGAGAAATTTGACCCCCCCCTGTTGCCCATAAAGTGTCCTTTACAATCATCAGAGTGTCCTTGCATAGTTGGTAAAGCCCACGCACGTTTGGTAAAGGTCCTGCAGATTTGGTGAAGGTACTGCAGGTTAGGTGAGGGCCCTGCACGTTTGGTATAGCTTGAGCAGTATCATTGACTTTTGAATATGAGTTGGCAGTTAACGCAATGGACATATCGACCATCACGAGGTGAAACTCGACGTGGCCCATCGATCGCCATATCAAGCCTGGCCTCAACTCTGGTTCCATCCTCGATATCGGATATCGGTCCGAGCACCGATCATATGGTTCCGACCTCCTACATCGGACATGTGGTCTCGACTACTGGTCGGCTAACCGGTGCCGAGGGTCGACCTCGAGATTCAACCTCGATCTGTTCTTTTATGAAAAAAACCTAATTTTGCCATACACACCTCCTCTATTTTATTCCCGCATACATATCAAAAAATTATTGTTGAATAAAAATAATATTTGTAGGAACTATATAGAAATTTAATTAACGTATGCATTCCTTAGGATAACGAATAAATCATAGTGTACACCTACACTTAGTAGTAGGTGATAGTTATATGTGATAGACATAATAGTTGCTGAAAGATTTAATTGATGTATATAAGTTATGTACATGTACCCTTTGGTAATGGGAGAATTCAAAATGATGATATAGAAACTTCGAAGAGTTTAAAAATAGATCACAAATCATAATACAAAATTGACTTTAAAAAAAAAAGAAACTCTAATATTATAGGAAAACTAATAAAATTTCACAGCTTGCAAATGTGACGTTGAAAAAAAAAAAAGAAAAGATATTATTTTCCCCATGTCTCACTACGTCACCATCCATCACTTTGTTATACAACACCCAATATGATGTGAAGAGTGAAACCGAAAATGTAAAAATATGGAGTCAGGAAATGAAGTCACAAAAGAGAGATATGGTCTATTGCAGGTTGAAACAGAAAAACAGAGAAAAAAATCAAAAGTAAACATGTAATCTATTGCAGAGTGACATGTTGGTGAAGTGGAAAACTCAATGGCTCTTTTGGGGAAAACAAATTTGTTTGACAGAAATAAGAAAAATGTGATACAATGCTTAGACAATCGATATGCACTTTTATAGAGTGAAATAAACACAGTTGCTGCAAAAATATTTTTACTACCATGGAAGATGAAGAGTCAAAACTGAAATGTGCTTCTGAGTAATAATTATGAAAATTTATAGCTTACAACTTGCTTTATAACCGTGAAAGATGAAAAAACCTTAATTGAAATATGAAAATGAAACTGAACAATAATTAAGAAAATGTATAGCTGAGACGCAATATAAATGCCCTCAGCCTAATTAGATTCATTGTATTGATTGTCTGGAGCATTAGGCTACTACTCTAATTCACTCGGTTAACTTCTAAAATAATTAAAAAATAATTAATTGAAGGTTTATCATTTTTCTTTAGGAACAGAATGGTAACTCGGATTTTAAAAGGTATTATTGTAAACTATGAGCAGACATATACAATCGAACTTTTCACTAGTCGAAGGGAACAGACACTTAACAGTACACATAAAGTATGACGTTAAAACAACTGAGTATCCCGTTATTGACATTTAAGAGCTAAATAGCTCATTCCAATTTTAAAACAAAAAAAGAGATCAATGAACCTACATCCATTATAGATAAATATACTTGGAATAAACTTATATCCATTACAGATGGATATTTCACAAGTACCATACTATATAGAAACAACAGTAGTAGAGGAATTGCCCTTCTTATCCTACCTTGCTACTTTTATATCAACCACTAGAATTCATGCTAAGGCACCATGTTGATAAGTTCTTTACAGAGTTAATCCCTTGATTTTTCATTTTCCCCTTCCTTTAAAAGAGTCAGCACCACAAAATTTGACTCTTGCACTTGCTCGGTTAACAAGCATCAGGCCTCTACCTCCCAAGTTTATAACCATATTTACCTTGATATTCCCCTTTGCTCTGGGGTCAAACAAGGGAAAGTTCTAGATAAAGTCAAGCAATCCACTTTAGGTGCCATAGGAACACAAGGGTTGAGTTACCACTTAGATATCTTTTTGCACCCTAGTAAATAGACACTACACAAGCTAGTATGTCTAACTAGCAAGCAACTGGATATAAGTACAATTCTTAACAAACCAACACCTTAACCTTCATTAATTAAAAGAAATGCTCAGAGGAAGAAAAAAAATTGTATTTCAAGACCATGGACAGTAAAAAAAATAAGAAATTAGACACGTCATGTGCCCGAGCCATCTCAGCCTCGATTCTCACAATTTATCTTTCACATGGGTCACTCCTACCTTGTCTCCAATAACTTCATTCCTAATCTTGTCTTTCCTGGTATGGCCACACATCCATCTCAACATTCTCATTTCTGCGACTCTCATCTTCTGGACAAGGGATTTCGTGACTGGCCAACATTCAGTACCATACAACATAGTCGGTCTAACTACCACTCTGTAGAACATACTTTTAAGTCTTGGTGCCACATTCTTATCACACAAAATACCATATGTGAGCCTCCATTATTTCATCCACCCCGCTCCAATACGATGTGTAATATGCTCGTCAATCTCCCCGTTACCTTAGATAGCAGACCCAAGGTACTTGAAACTATCTTTCTAAGGAATGACTTATAAATCAAGCTTCACGTCCACTTCTGTTTCATGCGTCCCCTCATTGAACTTACTCCAAGTATTCTGTTTTTGTCCTACTCAACTTGAAACTTTTAGACTCTAGGGTCTATCTCCAAACCTCCAGCCTAGCGTTAACTCCGCAACGAGTCTCATCAATCAGCACTATATCATCTGCAAATAACATACACCATGACACCTCCCCTTGGATGTATCGTGTCAACACATCCATCGCCAAAGCAAATAAAAATGAGCTAAGAGCTGATCCCTGATATAACCCTATCAATACTGGAAAGTGTTCCGAGTCTCCTCCCACATACCTCACCCTAGTTTTAGCACCATCGTACATATCTCTAGTCACCCTAGTGTACGCTACTGGGATACCACTAACCACCAAACATCTCCATTGAACCTCCCTTGGGACTTTATCGTAGGCTTTTTCTAGGTCAATAAACATTATATACAAGTTCCTCTCCCTATACTGCTCTACCAGTCTCCTCACAAGATGAATGGTTTCTATAGTTGACTGCCCCAGCATGAATCCGAACTGGTTCTCAGAAATAGACACACTTCTCCTCACCCTCCTCTCCACCACCCTCTCCCAAACTTTCATAGTGTGACTCAGAGGTTGACCAAGGCGGGTCTAAGGAAGGGTAGAGGTAGGCCAAAGAAGTATCGGGGAGAAGTGATTAGGCAGGACATGGTACTACTTCAGCTTACCGAGGACATGACCCTCGATAGGAAGGTGTGGAGGTCACGAATTAAGATTGAAGGTTGATAGGTAGTTGGGAATTTTTCCTAATCTTACCAGTAGTATTAGTATTATTCTTATCGTTTCGTACTCCTAGATCTTTGTTATTCCATGTTGTGTCATTCCTTCCAGTATTGCTAGTAGTATTCTTGTATTTATTTTCTTAGATCTTTGTTATTACACGTAGTATCTTTGTTTTATTCTCTTGTTGTTGCGATGCCAGGCTCGCTGTCACAACCTAGAATCCCACCCTCGGGACCGTAATGGCGCTTAACATTTCACTTGCTAGGCAAGCCAACGTTGGCTAAATTACTTAACTAGTTTTAACAGTTTAAATCAAAACACTGATAATAAACTGTAATAGTTTAAAATAGATTGATAAAAATACCAAATGACATAATCTGAACATATCCCAGAAATCTAGATTCACGAGTACATGAGCATCTAGAGTATTACAGAAAAAATCTAAACAAATACAACTGTTTGAAGCTAAATAAACAATAAAGACAGAATAGAAGGGGACTTCCGGGACTACGAATATCAGCAGCTCTACCTCAAGTCTCTAGCTGATAGCTAGTCCGGGCAAGATCTCTTCTACACGCCACTGGGACCAACTCCGGTATCTGCACAAGTAGTGCAAAAATGTAGCATGAGTAGAATCGATCTAATGTACTTTGTAATTGCCGAGCCTAACCTTGATGAAGTAGTGACGAGGTTATGATAAGACACTCACAAGAAACCTGTATGAAACAATAATAACAGGAACATGAATGGAAATAGAATAGTAAAATCAAATAACAGGTTCCGTAAGTCAACTACCAAAAAGGGGTCCACAAAAACAGAATCTCAAATCTCATATCATAATACTGAGAATAATCTATATAGCCACAAATAACTTATAACACATCAAATCCGTTGCGGCCCGCAATCCGATCCCACCATATCATCATCTCACATATCATATTCCGTCCTGATTCCTTCGTATCATCTCATATCATTTCAACACCGTTGCAGCGTGCAATCCGATCCTGAAAAATTTCCCAGAATTAACATAAACAACTCAACAACAATATTTACGAAATATCAACACAAAAGAGGATGAAGCGTACTAAACACTTAAGAATCACCAATATGACAGAAAATATCACACACCTCGAAATCTCAAATCTTTTCGATTTATCAATACAAGAGTAGATTCACGACTCAGATTAGCAAAGCGAAATAATAAATTGCATCAAGTAATATAAGGACGACAAAGCAGCTAAAATATGTGACAATTTGAATATACAATTAAGACAAGTAGGAACAAATTGCAGGTAAGCATATTATTGAGTGGGAGATGAGTAAAATCAAACACAAAATAGTTAAGTAACAATTAACAAGTAGAGCATAGATGTCAAGTAGGAATAGGCAACAATTAGAGCATATTACAAGAGATAACATGGAATAACATAACAAAACTATCAGAATCAAATACCTCCAAATCAATCAAAATATGGTGGCTGCCAAGCCCGCACATATAGCTACGAATCACCTATATAGCTTAACATACCGAAGGAACCGATCATTTCCACAATCATGCTGATTCAAACTATTACTAACTGACTCAACTTCTCCCAATTTACTCTTGACTTGCCTTTGGAATAATAGTCCTATTCAAACACAAGTGGACCTCAAACAACACTCATCTCGAGTGACCCAAATAATGTGACTACATCGTCTCGACACCATAAGCTATATCATACCCTCCTCGTGCACTCAATAGTATCTCCAACTGATATACCCGTTCTGGAAGACTTTCTGTGAATCCGAAGCTGTTTCTCTAACACTGCACTGTTGACCCAAAGATAACATAGAAATTCCCCAAGTATTCTTCGCACTCTGCTACAAAACTCAGTCTTCAGCCATATAACGAACCCAAAATCCTTAGACACCGCGCTTTAATTCTTGAACCCACTAGAACCATTGTTGAGAATCACCTACTTTGACCTAGTCCTAATTATATAACCAACCACTGGTGCTCTGCTAGCATATGAACATTTCCAAAGAAATAATCAGACGAATTATTTTCCTTGTACATCACATCCACAAGAAGCATAAACTTTGAGTTATCCAAACATCTGCACACGAATCGATAAGGTAAAATGTAGCACACATACATCAAATTCCTTGCCCGAGATACCCTTGATGTTTTCTCCCCTTGGTCATGACTAATCTACATGTGTACCGATAACACATACTTCCACGTCGACCCAATCTTAGAGGGTGGGCTTCCCTACTTAGCTCTAAGTCACAATTACATAAATCCATAAATCACAATGACTCCTCCTCCTAGGTAACCATAATTTCCCACCGTCGGTCTGACAAATTCCTCGCAATTTGTTAAACTTCGGATAACATACTTCGAATTATCATCTCCAAACACACACTTGACCTCCTGACCAGTACGGCATCTTCTTCAAGAGATCCCAGCCCACATCATAGTACATACTTCATGTGGGATAGAAAATAAAGTTCTTCAGAGGACCTTTACTAGGAATCACGCAATTCCTAACACCTCACAGGAGATAGCCCACCTGTGTAACCCATATTGACATCCTCCAACAGCATTGCCCTGATTACAGCCATTACAAAATCAGTTAACCCTCCTGAGCCCACGCTCGCCCACCAGTCGAAAACACCCGCTCATTCCCATCAACATCAAATAAAGGTCTAGAGATGCATCCAAAACTCGAAGTCATATTACATCCCAAGAAAACTCTTTCCGTCATATTCAAACTTCCAAAGAACAAAGCCACCATCTCAAATGAAATATACAGATTTAGTCCCTTGTTGACCATGACCATAATCACGCCAAGCTTTCTGGAAGCATATGGCCGTCTTACCACGAAATCCATACGATATGCTAACATTCCCACTCTGAGTTAACCATCTTCCAAAGCGAACTACTCGAACTCTAGCAATTCAACCTCCGCGAGACACATCCTACCATGTCCTTCCTCATCCTTCGCTGCCCAAATACTGGCTCCAATCATAATCCATCTCTGTAGCACTCGAACTAATAAACCTCTACCAATTCTATGCCTTCTCAAAGATCATCTCTCTCGAGCCATCAACACTGGAAATACTGTTCGACTCTGAAGCCACCATGCATCGCCATCTCTGATAACCGCTGCTTAGGCAGCATTCCATAACACCCTGCCCCAAAGGCAATCCAAAGGAGACCATAACACCTTAATGCATTCAAACAAGGACGATGACACCGCATCACAAATGAGAATTTCCTCCAAGTTTGAAAATATCCGACCTTGCTACTCCGTCAACCAAGGCCTGAACATCCATAGTCCAATTGCCTTTCCTCCTCTCGAATTGAATGTCGAACCTCTAAACCATGAACCAAGAAATCCTCCTTTCGAGTCACTCACTGTCTCAACACATAAACAAGCACCCTACTATTACACCGATATTGCGCGATAACAACGCATGAACGTCATAATAATCTATGCATAGCCTCAAAACTGTAGGAAACACTAGCACTGGGCTGAAAAGACAGAGCACCCTTCCACAAGGTGATGATAATGGCCCGCTCGAATACGCAGGGAGAAACATCCTGCACCATATCTGTAGTACCACTGCAACTCCTCGATTTTCTAATTGATAACAAGCGCTCAACATCGTGTAAGAATAAGTAAGAAGGAAATGAAGCATAAGCTTCAATGGAATCAAATCACATGACGAGGACTCAAGAAAGGAAGTGCTCCTAACAGCCCTATAACCTCTCGAAGATAAGTACAGACGTCCCCGGTACCGATTTGCAAGACTCTACTAGACTCGCTCATGACTTGTGAGACCCAAGTAAACCTAAATCTCTGATACCAAGCTGTCACGACCCAAAATCCACTATAGGTCGTGATGGCGTCCAACGTCGCCATTAGGCAAGCCAACGGTGAACTACCAATGCATTTACTCATTTTATTAATTTTGAAATCATGAATTTTATTAAATAAAGAAATTTGCGCATTTAGAATCATGCATACATACACAACTACTAAGATATAAAGATGAAAGATGACAATATTTTGTAATCCCATAAAATATCAACTAAAATACCCCAAAACCCGGTGTCACAAGTGCATGACGTCTGCTAAAGTGTGCAATAATAATACAATATCTGTTTGAAATATAAAATGGACAGGATAAACTAAATAAATAAGATGGAGATTCTGAGGGCTACGGTGCGTAATATAGAGAGCAGCTCACCATAAAGCCCCCTCAATAGTTACGCCTACATGCCAAGATAACCACCAAATGAACATGTTAGATCCTGCACGTGTAGTGCAAAAGTGTAGCATGAGTACATAAATCAACGCGTACTCAGTAAGTATCTAGCCTAACCTCGGAGAAATAGTGACGAGGAGTTGAAAATCGACACTTACTAGTGGCCTAATAAATAAAGTGCATGAATCATAGGGAAGCATGAAATACAACGAGATCAATAAGGCAAGGAACAGTAGATAACGAAATCCATTAGCAAAATATCATCAGTTTAGAATCCCCAGGTGCCACATGCTATCTCAACAATATAAGAACCATAAATAAGTACCTGACCTCAGCTCATAGAAAAATATCATGAAATTTTCAAGTTCCATCAAGAAGGTAATCTCGTGGGTATTCGGATTCCTAACGAGTTTAAGTACGAATTTATGCCGAGGTCGTTCGGTCCGATCCATATAGTCATGTACATACACTGCCGAGGTCGTATAGCCCGATCCATGGATGCATCACATATATACATATACTGCTGAGGCGTTCGGCCCAATCCCCTGGAAGAGAAGAAACTTAAAGAGTTATGACTCGCGTATTTACTATACAGGGTCAGAGACATAACATAAACACAATATATACCAATCACTCGATTATCCTGCCAAATAGCACATGGAATTGAGATTCGATCTAACATGATATTTATCAACTTTTACTTATAGTCTTCAAATAGTTAAGCTAACAATTGAATTCAAGTAATATAGGTTACTGCATGGTAAAGTCCTAGGTCTACCCGGGCATAAATGTGAATCTTGCTACGTACGGACTCTCGTCACCTGGTGCGTACGTGGACCACACAACAAGTAGCACATAATAAATATACACCTACTGGGTAGTTTCCCCCTCACAAGGTTAGACAGGAGACTTACCTCGCTTCGAATTTCCATAACCAGCTCTAACGCCCCTCTAACACCTCAACCAATGCCCAATGATCTGAAACTAGTCAAATAATGTGCAAATCAAACAAAATATACTCCAATGCTTATAATTTAACAATTTATAACAATCCTCATCTCCGCTCAAAAAGTCGACAAAGTCAACCCTCAGGCTCACATGCCCGGATTCCGAATATTTTCGAAAATAAACATTACCCATTACACCACGAACCCAAATATATCATTTATTCTTAATTCCATGTCCAATTTCGGGATCAAAATTCAAAAAATACCAAAGTCTAGGTCTTCTACAAAAAATTCACATTTTCCACTTAAGTTCTTGAATTAACAAGCCTAAATTCCTATATTTAACTCACAACGTGTCGAAATCACTTACCTCATGATTGAAGATGAAAATGGCGCTCAAAAATCTCTCCAAAGTCCGCTCCCATGGAAGAAATGAAATGAAAATAAGCCAAACCCCCGTTTTGAAAACACTGCTCACCCAGACATTCTTCGCGAACGCGGCCTCACCCATACGTTCGTGAGGAGCAACCTTCCCTAGTTCCAAAACTCCTCTATGCGAACGCGAGAGAAAACTCACGAATGCAATGCTTCACCAGGCTATCTCTTTGCGGACGCGACCATTCCACCGCAATGCAAATGCCAAGCTTCCACGCCCAGACCTTTACCCTATGCGAACGCGATAACCTGTCGCGGACGCAGTGCACGTCCCCCCACACCTTCGCGAACGCGGGACCCAATCGCAAACGTGATGAACAAACATCCTCCATCTCAAATCCTTCTTCGCTAATGCGTCTCTCCCTCTACGTTCGCGAAAAACAAAACTAGCACCAGCAAAAAAAGCAACAGCAAATCATCCAAACTTGGTCCAAAACCATCTCCAAACACATCTAAGGCCCGCGGGACCCGTCCAATTACACCAACCAGCCCCAATACATTACATGAACCTGCTCGAGGCCTCAAATCACACCAGAAAACATCCAAACTATGAATCAACGATCAAGATCCTTGTTTTAACTTTCTAACCTTCAAACTTCAACGAACGCGTCCGAATCAATATCCAAACTTTTCGGAATGACGCCAAACTTCACGTACAAGTCATAAATCACGATAGGAACCTATTCCAAGGCTAAAAACCCCAAACGGACATCGACGGCACCAAAGTCCACTTCAAACCAAACTTAAGAAATTCTAAAACCTATAAAATGCCAACTTTTCACAATAAGCGCCGAAGTGCGGGCCACCCAATACTCAACCCGAACATACGCCCAAGTCCAAATTCATCATACGAACCTACTATAACCTTCAAATCGTGATTCCGAGGTCGTTTATGCAAAAGTCAAACATTGGTCAACTCTTCCAACTTAAAGCTTCCAAATTGAGAATTTTCCATCTAAATCAACTCCATACTTCCCGAAATTCATTTCTGACTACACATACAGGTCATAAAATATGAAGTGAAGCTAATTAAGGCCTCAAACCGCCGAACGACGCACTAGAGCTCAAAACAACCGATCGGGTTGTTACATAGATGCTCTAGTGTATGATGCGTTTGGATAATCGAGAATAAACATCCAAGTAATTTGCTCGGATACTTGATCGGTAGATCAATTGGAAGTTCAATTATATTTGACTAACCTAGGATATGTTTTTTATCAATTTATTTAACCTAGAACATGCATCATTCTTGATTTTAACTGGCAAGACGCTCGGGCATACTGACAGCCTTAGTAAATTAAATATTGAGTTTTAATGTGGGAGCGATCGAGTCTAAGCATTAGCATCAACCACGCTATAACACATTTGAAAATAAAATGTATAGTGCTATAAGATGTAGTGCTATCTCCGTTGATTGTGTACGAACAAAATACGAATCCAAAGGCAAGGTAAGAAAGGGTTTAGCTATTAAAACTTAAGTTTTAGCAATAACAACATATACTCGGTCAAATCACACGATTGGGGTATATATATGTTACAATTTAGGATGTTAGATCAATTAAATATTAAATACATATATGTATATATACATACACACATAGGATATAGTGCCAATATAAAAGTAATTAAATACATACATATATACATACATACATATACATATATATATATATACACACACACATACACATATATACATATACATATACATATATATATATGTATGTATATGTATGTGTATGTATGTATATATAATATTACAATTTAGGATGTTAATATATTAAAAAATTAAATAAATATTAAATAGTACCTACATAAAAAGTAATTTTGATCACTTGGCTAAAACCCACCGACTTCGGTCGGTTTTTTGAATAAATAACATTTTTTAAAATCTAAATTATATAATCGACCGATATTTGGTCGGAACCGACCAACTTTTCTTGACCGATGTCGGTCGAATATTTCCAATTTAGATCTGCCAGGCACGGGCTTCTTTGCCCATTTTCCTCTTTTCTCTATCTCTCTTAATATTAATTTACATGGACTATTATTGAATTTGGTTAATGCAACTAACACAATTTTCAATGTGTCGCTCAGTGACTTCGTAAGTCAATTTGGCTATGATGTTGTATATTCTACATTTGAGGCGTGGTTTAAAGAGTGTGTAAGTGCAGCTTACATACTTGTTCACATGTGAATATACATACTTGGTTACTTGTGAATATACTTGCTTACTTGTGATTTTTTTAAAATTACATGTAGGTCAATAATCCAAACAACAGTGTAAATCAATATTTGAAAGATATATCTTCGGGAGCTGACCCTACGGTTACAACTATGTCTAAGTATTTTGTGAATGGTTACAAATTTTACACCGAGGAATGCTCCAAGTATAAAAAAGCAATAACCGGGGGGGGGGGGGGGTGTTAAAGGTGGTGAAGTTAACCAGGATGGGGATAATGATTATTATGGTGTAATCAAAGAGATTCTAGAATTACCATATTCAGGTTGGCCAAATAAGAAGATCACACTTTTCGGAAGCAAGTGGTTTGACCCAACACCTAGAAGAGGTATAAATTTACACTCGCAGTACGACATAATTGAGGTTAATAAAAAGAGGGAGTATGATCGCTATAATCCTTTTATAATTGTAGAAAATGTTAGGCAAGTGTATTATGCTCCATATCCATTGCGGAGGGATAAGTCTGATTGGTTGGTTGTAATCAAAACTAAGCCTGTTGGTAAGGTGAAAGTTGAGAATGTGCTAGATGTGCTTACCAAAACGATACCTCAAGTGTTAACCAAATGATGGACGGTTAGTTAGAAAATGACTTAGAGCATCCTTAACACATATTAGAAGAAGTTGATATGGAAGAAATAAGAATCATAGAAAATGAGGATGAAGAATCAGCTGATGAAAATGAAATAAATGAAGAGGAAAAATTTTCGGACGAGGAATGATATTTCGAAGACGATTAGCATGTTAATTTTTTCAAGCGCTCTCAGCTTATATAGATTTATATTCTCAATTCTACCATTTTCTTTAATTTATGCAGATGACCGGTAAGGGTCGAGGTAGGTCTAAGAAGGATAAGAAGCGTATTCATCATGAGGATAGTGTTACACTCTCATTTCCTTCCACTCCAAACTTGCATCCCACCAGGCCGGCAGCAATCTTCTAGGCACACATCTTTTCCACCACATCCAAATACTCATCAGACTACCTACCATTCGCCCTCCCAATAGTATTCTTACTATTCGCCACCACAGGGCTATACTCCGCTTCCTCCACATAATCCTGCATATAGTTACATCGCTACACCTTATCAGCAGTCACAGGGCTATGTGGTGATACACCTGTCATCTACTCCATTTGCTTCACCACCAGCTGGATGGCATTCATCTAGATTACAGCCACCCGGACCGCAGCAGGGGTCTGGATCTCAGCAAGGATCTAGATCGCAGTAGGGGTCTAGATCGCAATAGGGGTCTGGATCACATCCATCTTCATCAACGACCTCGTTTCCCTCTCCACGGAGTGTGTCCCCCCAGCATTTTAAGACATAGCCTTCGGGATAGTAGCTTTGAGCCAGATGCCTCCCCTTCCACACATGCTTCAGATACGCATGAGGATGATGATCGAGATGCAGTGCGGCATGATCGTTATTATAGGATGATGGCAATGGGTAAGATTTACTTATTACTTCTTTGTTTTTACTGAATTATAATAGCTAGTCTTGTTTATTTACTATAATTGCTATATTGTAGGTTCATACCTAGTCATAAGACTACAAAAATAATCACTGAAGCTCTTGGCCGGTTGTATGATGCACCCTATGCGACTTGGAATGATTTTCCATCGGAGCTCGTGGAGCAAATTTTCAACTTATTTAAGGTTTTAATACAATTCTTATCTATATAACCATTATATTAACAATATTTTGTCTAATGTTACATAATTTATTTGTAGACTAAGTGTGCATGGGAGGACCGGCATAACAATGCAATTCTTACAAATTTTGAGTTCATATGCCGTAAGAGACTAGCCAATTCCTTCTGTTCTGCTCGGAAGAAAAACAAGAAGCCTTGGGTCCTACCGCATTTATGGGAGGATCTACTAAGGCAGTGGGCCATTAAGGATTTCAAGAAGAAGAGTGGACAGGGAAAGAAGGCTCGAGCATCTGAGAAGGGTGGCTTCTTACACTGTGTGGGTGCAAGGAGCATGGGGACTGCGAGGAGGCTACTGGTAATTCCTTAAAGCATTTAAATTTATTTTTATCACATTATATTTATTTCAATTTAGTTAACAGGTTTTATTATATTTGTAGGAAAAAAAATATAGGAGGATGCTGACTCACGATGAGTTCTTCATGGAGATTTACAACCGGAAGAAGAAGGCACCGACAAATCCAAGTAATAGGTTGAGGACCGGGCGGAGACTACTTATGTAAGTTTCATAACTAATATAAATTAAAATTGATATTTATAATACTATAGCATTAATAATTATCTATCTTCTAAATAAAGGGTCTCTATAAGACTACTTTGGAGGAGTACAGTCAGACTCAACCACCGAATGAGCAGGGCGTCCCACCTTCTATTTTAGACGAAAAAGCGTAGAAGATTTGGTTAGATGTTGTCGGTGGCCCTAATAAGGAGACAACACACGGTCTTCCAAAGAGATCATTTCGGCGCTACAGGACTAGATTGCAAGGTATAGGGACTTTCGCCCCGGGCGAGGCACTTGATAGGTCGACTCTCTCAGCTATGGAGAAGAAGATCGCAAAGCTGTCAGCAGAGCTTGAAGAGGCAAAGGCTAGAGAAGAAAAGATAGACCAACAATTTAATAGCCTTCAAGGTCAGTTATAAAAGAGAAACCGATACCCTTCAAGTTCAGCTTGCCAATCTTCTTACTAGTAGGGCTTTCCCGATACCCGGGTCCCGTGAGTCTTCCTCGGATGCTACTCCTTCTCATCGTGATCCTTCGAACTGTGCCGACGATGAAGCTTCTAGTAGTGGAGTTGATGCATTACAAAACACACCATGAATGATGTTTGTATTATATGTGATGTTTTATGTCACAATCCGGAATCCCAACCTCAGGACCGTAATGGCGCCTAACATCCACTTCCTAGGCAAGTCGACATAAAATAGATAATTAATCGACTTTAGCAGTTGCAACGACTCGGCCGGTCTTTTTGAGAGTATTATTCCCGAACCCTTAATTATTGCTCCCTCTATTTCATGTTGTGGTTACGTAACTTGCCGGGAGGTTTTATTTTTGGTTTCGGAGTGAAATGGGACAAATAGTCCCTAAAATGGAAGTTTAAGTCGTAGAATCGACCGTAGTTTGAATTTTTTGACGACGACTCCGGAATGGAGTTTTGACGGTTCTTATAGCTCCGTAGGATGATTTTGGTCTTAGGAGCATGTTCGGGTGTTGAATTGGAGGTCCGTAGGTCATTTAGAGTAATTTGCGAAAGTTGGAATATTGGTGTAATTTTGGAAAGTTCAATCGAGAGTGGACTTTTTGATATCAGGGTTAGATTCCGATTCCAAAAGTTGTTGTAGGTCCTAATGTCAATTATGACTTGTGTGTAAAATTTGAGGTCAATCGGACTTTAATTGATAGGTTTCGTTGTCGAATGTAGAAGTTCAAAGTTTTAAAGTTCATTAGGCTTGAATCGATGTCCAATTCGTATTTTTAGCGCTGTTTGATGTGATCTAAAGGCTCGACTAAGTCTGTATGATATTTTAGGACTTGTTGGTAAGTTTGGTTGCGGTGCCGGGGGGCCTCAGGTGGATTCCGGGTGGTTAACGGACAAAAAATTGGACTTGGAGCATAGCTGAAGCTTTGCTGTGTCTGGTGCAATCGCACCTGTGCAATTTGGGCTGCAAGTGCGGCACCGCAGAAGCGACCTATGAGCTGCAGAAGTGGAATTGAGACTGTCCAGCTAAGCCCGGAGATGCAGTCATGGTCCCGCAGAAGCGAGAAGAGGGGCGCAGATGCGAAGGGTGCGCAAGTGCGATGGGGAGCTCCGCACCTGCGGTTGTGCATATGCGATGATGAAGACCGCAGAAGTGAAGGCCCAACTCCAGTGGCTAGCTGCAGAAGCGGAATTTTGGTCACTTCTGCGACACTGCAGATGCGGTACGTGTCCACAGAAGCGGAAGTGCTGGACAGAAAGTTAAATACAAGGGTTCGCGATTTTGGTTTCACTGCAAATAGTTTGAGCTCGGGTTTGGCGATTTCTTTAGAGCATTTTCAAGGGATTTCTTGAGGTAAGTCTGGTTGTGCTTATTTTTGATCAATAATCTTGTTTCCCCATTGATTTTTCCACCTAGTTAGTATGTATTTAAGGTGGAAATTTGGGAGTTTCAGGCTAGGGATTTGGGGAGTATAATGGGGATTTGAGTGGCGATTTGGTGTCGGATTTTGGTAAAAATAGTATGGTTCGGCTCGTGATGGAATGGGTGTTTGTAATTTGAGACTTTTACCCGATTCAAAGACGTGGGCTCGGGTCGACTTTTTGGGCCGAATTTTCAATTCTCAACTAAAGTCGTAGTTTCATTATTTAAAGTAGTTTCTTGTAGTTATATTTATAGTATGAAATTGTTTTGGCTAGATTCGAGCCGATCAGAGTTGGAAAATTGAGGGAAAGGCATACTACTTGATTGATTGAGCAAGATTTTAGGTAAGTGGCTTGTCTAACTTTGTATGGGGGAAATCCCCTTAGGATTTGGTATTGTTGTAAGAATTTGTGATATGTGAGCGCTATGTACGCGAGATAACGAGTGCGAACATGGGCTAAATGTCAAAATTTTGATTCTTGCTGAGTTTCTTCTTTTAACTTCCTTAACTGAGTTGCCTTAGCATGTGTGGTGATCATGTTTAGCCTAGTATTGCATTTCTACATGCCTTAACACCTACTTGCAATTTGTGCAACATGCTTAGTTGAATTACCTGCTTCTCTTGATTTGAATTAAAACTTTAAATGTAAGATTTCTTGCTGTAAATTTGTTGTTCCTTTGGTTATCTACAGCATATTTAATTTGGGACTACGAGGCGGTTCCTCGGGAGATCCCCCTGCCTTGCATATTTACTTTGGGACTACGAGGCAGTTCCTCGGGAGATCCCCCTGTCTTGCATGTTTACATTGGGACTACGAGGCAGTTCCTCAGGAGATTTCCCTGTCTTGCATATTTACTTTGGGACTACGAGGCGTTTCCTAAGGAGATCCCCTTGTCGTGCATATTTACATTTTGGACTACGAGGCGGTACCTAGGGAGCGCCCCTGTTGTTTACCTCTATTTGATGTGCTGTTATTTTCTGAAATTGTCGTTGTTTAAATTCTCAGTCATTTCAAAATATTATTGTATCTTCTTCCTTGCTTATCTTTTAAACCAGTAGGGCCCTGACCTGACCTCGCCACTACTCTACCGAGATTAGGCTTGGCACGTACAGGGTACCGTTGTGGTGTACTCATACTACACTACTGCACATCTTTTTCTGCAGATCCAGGTTCTCCCCACTAGACCATATACCAGTGAGTTGGACTGCTCATGGAGACTTCAAGGTATATCTGCCAGCGTCTGCAGTCCTCGGAGTCCCCCTTTATCCTTATTATATTGTTTCACTTATTCTCTTTAAACTTGATGTATAGAGATACTTAATATTTTCTCGTAGAAGCTTGTGACTTATTTCCACCGGGTTTTGGGAGTTGTAATTATTTAAATTGCATTTTCTATTCATATATCATATGTTGAGATTGGAGTTCAGTTTATTGTTTAGTTATTCCGCAAATTGTTAGTCTTACCTAGTCTTAGAGACTAGGTACCAACACGACATCCTACAGAGGGAAGTTGGGGTCGTGACAAGTTAGTATCAGAGCTCTAGGTTCATAGGTGTTTTTGGTCACAAGCAGGTTTAGCAGAGTCTCGTGGATCGGTATGGAGACACCAGTACTTATCTTCGGGAGGCTATGTAACTGTTAGGAAAAGCTTTAGTACTTTGATTCCTTATCGTGCGAGATTTTGATTTCAGATTATAAAATTATGTCTTTCTATTCTCTCACAGATTGTGAGGACCACGTACAGCTGGATCAGATGACCAGACACTCATGGCCTCTGCTAGAGCAGCGAGAGGCCGGTGCCGGGGGTAGAGGCCGAGGACGTCCACGTGGTGCAGCTAGAGCACCCGCATGAGCTACTACAGAGGAGCCACCAATAGCTCCAGTTGGAGGGCAGGCACCTGAGGCGCCTGATATTGCACCAACCCTCCAAGAGACTTTAGCCCAGTTTCTGAGCATTTCAACATATTGGCTCAAGATGGATTGATACCCCATGCTCTTGCCACATCTCAGGCTGGGGGAGGAGCGCAGACTCCCGTCGCCGGTACCCTAGAACAGTGGGTTCAGGTCAACCAGGTTCCAGAGATCATATCGATGCAGCCAGTAGCTCCAGTTCAGCCCGAGGTTAGGGCAGCAGCTTCTGAGGTGGAGCAACTCAGGCTCGAGAGTTATAAGGAGTACCGCCCTCCTACTTTCAGTGGCTTGGCTTCAAAGGATGCCCAGGATTTTCTTGAGGAGTGCCACCATATCCTCCGTACTATGGGTGTTCCGGAGACTAGTGGGGTTTCTTTCACTATATTCCAGCTTAGAGGAGCGGCCTATCAGTGGTGACGCGCATACGAGTTAGATAGTCCGGCTGAGGCAGCTTCACTCACTTGGACTCAATTCTCAGACATGTTCTTGAAGGAGTATGTTCCCCAGAGTCTCAAAGATGCATGACGCGTGGAGTTTGAGAAGTTGCGCTAGGGTTCTATGACTATGTCAAAGTATCTTGTCCGATTAGGTTATTTGGCTAGGCATGCACCGGCCTTGGTTTCTACTGTTCGAGAGCTGGTTCGTCGGTTTATTGAGGGGCTCAACCCCTGAATTAGATTGAGCATGGCTCGAGAGTTGGAGATGGATATTGCGTACCAGCAGGTAGTAGGGATTGCTAGGAGGTTGGAGGGTATATTGACTTGGGATAGAGAGGAGAGAGAGGCCAAGAGGTCTCGAGAGTCTGGCACTTACAGTGGTACTCGTTCCTCAGCTACAGCTCATCAGGGTAGACGTTATATGGGTCGCCCTGCTCATTCAGCACTTCTAGCCACCAGTGGTGCTTCAGCCACTACTAGGCCCTAGGATCCTTATTTTGCACCGCTAATGTACTGGGTGCTTTCAGCGCACAGTCAAGTCGATCGGGCCCGAACCATTCACAGCAGCCACGTCCTCCGAGAGCTTATTTTGAGTATGGCGACACTCATCTTGTGGTGAGGGATTGCCCTAGATTCAGAAGAGGTGCACCTTAATTTTTCAAGCACCGCGTGCTCCACCGAGTCCTTAGGCTATGATTACAGCACCAGCTACCACCCCACCCGCACAGCCAGCTAGAGGTGGAGGTCGAACAGGTAGAGGTCGCCCTAGAGAGGGAGGCCAGGCCAGATATTATGCCCTTCCTGCTAGGACGGAGGCAGTTGCATCAGATTTTGTTATCATATGTATTGTTCCGGCCTGTCATAGAGATGCATCGGTCTTATTTGACTTAGGATCCACTTATTCCTGTGTGTCATCTTATTTCGCTTCGTATTTGGGTGTATCCCGTGATTCTCTGAGTTCACCTGTCTATGTGTCCACACCTGTGGGTGATTCTATTCTTGTTGACCGTGTGTATCAGTCGTGTTTGATTGTTCTTAGTGGTTTTGAGACCAGAGACGATTTATTATTGCTCAGTATGGTGGAATTTAATGTTATTTAGGGCATGGACTGGTTGTAGCCCTATGACGTTGTCCTTGATTGTCACACCAAGACAATGACATTGGCTATGCTAGGTCTACCGCGGCTAGAGTGAAGAGGTACCTTATATCATGTTCCTAGTAGGGTTATCTCATTTATTAAAGCTTAGCGAATGATTGAGAAGGGGTGTGATGCGTATTTGGCCTATGTGAGGGATTCGTTATTGATATTCCTACCGTTGAGTCAGTTCCGGTGGTGAGGGATTATTCAATTGTATTTTCGGCGGATCTTCCGGGCATGCCGCCAGACACAGATATTGACTTTGGCATTGATTTTGTACCAGGCACTCGGCCCATTTCTATTCCACCTTATCGGATGGCCCCAGTGGAGTTGAAAGAATTAAAGGAACAGTTGCAAGAGTTGCTCCATAAGGGCTTCATTCGGCCCAATGTGTCGCCTTAGGGTGCTCCTGTCTTGTTTGTGAAGAAGAAGGATGGTTCTATGCAAATGTGTATCGACTATTGCCAGTTGAACAAGGTTACAGTGAAGAACTGATATCCATTGCCACGTATTGATGACCTATTTGATAAGCTTCAGGGTGCCAGGGTGTTCCCTAAGATCGGCTTGCATTCAGGTTATCATCAGTTGAAGATTGGGGAGAGCCAGATATCCGGAAGACTGCTTTCAGGACTCAATATGGTCACTACGAGTTCCTTGTGATGTCTTTTGGGCTGACCAACGCCCCAACAGCATTCATGCACTTGATGAACAGTGTATTTCAGCCCTATCTTGACTCTTTCGTCATTGTGTTTATTGACGACATTCTAGTGTACTCCCGGAGTTGGGAGGATCATGAGAATCACCTGAGGACTGTGCTTCAGACCTTGAGAGAGAAGAAGTTAAATGCAAAATTTTCGAAGTGTGAATTTTGGCTAGATTCAGTGGCATTTTTGGGTCATGTAGTATCGAGTGAGGCGATCTATATCCGAAGAAGATTGAAGCAGTGCAGAGTTGGCCAAGACCGTCCTCTGCTATGGAGATCTGGAGTTTTCTTGGCTTGGCAGGGTATTACCGTTGATTTGTATAGGGTTTCTCATCTATTACAGCACCTATGACCAGTTTGACCCAGAAGGGTGTTCCGTTCAGATGGACCGAGGATTGTGAGTAGAGCTTTCAAAAGCTTAAGACTGCTTTGACTAGAGCCCCACTGTTAGTGTTGCCTACTGGTTTGGGATCCTATACGGTATATTGTGATGTGTCATGCATTGGTCTCGGTGAGGTGTTGATGCGGGACGGTAGGGTGATTGCCTACGCGTCTAGACAGTTGAAGGTGCATGAGAAGAACTATCCTATCCACGACCTTGAGTTAGCAGCTATTGTTCATGCTTTGAAGACCTGGCGCCACGATTTGTATGGTGTTCCTTGTGAGGTTTTCACCAATCCCTGGAGTCTACATCATCTGTTTAATTAGAAGGACCTTAACTTTCGGCAGCAGAGATGGTTGGAGTTGCTTAAGGATTATGACATCACCATTCTCTATTATCCTGGGAAGGCCAATGTGGTCGCCGATACCTTGAGTCGCAAGGCGGAGAGTTAGGGTAGTTTTGGCATATCTACCAGTAGTAGAGAGGCCTTTAGCCTTGGATGTTCAGGCCTTGACCAACCAGTTCGTGGATGTTTCCGCGTCAGCAGAGTGTTGGCGTGTGTTATTTCTCAGTCTTTTCTCTATGATCGTATCAAGGAGCGTCAGTATGATGACTCCTATCTATTAGTCCTTAAGGACACGGTTCAGCACGGTGATGCCAAGGAGGTCACTATTGGAGATGACGGTGTATTACGGATGCAGGGCAAGCTATGTGTGCCTAATGTAGATGGATTGCATGAGTTGATTCTCTAGGAGGCCCAAAGTTCGCGGTACTCCATTCATCCAGGTGCCACGAAGGTGGAGGCGGATGAAGAAGGACATAGTGGAATATGTGGCTCGGTGCTTAAATTGTCAGCAGCTGAAGTATGAGCATCAGCGACCGGGTGGATTGCTTCAGAAGTTAGAGATTCCAGAGTGGAAATGGGAGCAGATCACTATGGATTTCATTGTTGGGCTCCTACGGACTCAGAGAAAGTTCAATGCAGTTTGGGTGATTGTGGATAGATTGACCAAGTCAGCTTATTTCATTCCTATGGTTACTACTTACTCTTCAGAGCAGCTGGCACAGGTTTACATCCGCAAGATTGTCAGGCTTCATGGTGTAGCAGTATCTATCATCTCTAACCCGGGTACGCAGTTGCGTGAGTTGGGTATTCGTGTGGAGTTGATTATAGCATTTCACCCTCAGACGAACGGATAGTCCGAATGTACTATTCAGATATTGGAGGATATGCTTCGTGCGTGTGTGATTGATTTTGGGGGTGCTTAAGATCAGTTCTTGCCACTTTCGAATTCTGCCTATAACAACAGTTATCAGTCGAGTATTAGATGGCACCATATGAGGCTTTGTATGGTAGAAGGTGCCGGTCTCAAGTGGGTTGGTTCGAGTCGGGCAAGGCTAGGCTTTTGGGTATAGACTTGGTTCAGGATGCCTTAGAGAAAGTTAAATTGATTCAGGATCGACATCGCACAGCCCAGTCCAGGTAGAAGAGTTATGCAGATCGGAAGGTTCGCAATGTTGCGTTCATGGTTGGGGAGTGCGTCTTGCTCCGAGTTTCGCCCATGAATGGTGTTGTGAGGTTCGAAAAATAGAGCAAGTTGAGCCTTAGGTATATTGGGCCTTTTGAGATTCTTCAGAGGGTTGGAGAGGTGACTTACAGACTTGCAATGCCACCTAGTCTCTCTGCAGTTCATCCAGTATTCTATGTTTCCAAGCTCCAGAAGTATCACGGCGATCCGTCTCATGTGTTAGACTTCAGCTCAGTTCAGTTGGACAAGGATCTATCCTATGTTAAGGAGGCGGTGGTCATTTTGGACAGGTAGGTCCGAAAGTTGAGGTCGAAGAACATCGCGTCAGTGAAGGTGCCATGGAGGGGTCATCCGATCGAGTAGGCGACATGGGAGATCGAGCATGATATGCGCAATCGTTATCCTCATCTTTTTCATGTATGTCTCTATACTCGTTCGAGGATGAACGTTTATTTTAAGAGGGGGAGGGTGTAACAACCCGTCTGGTTATTTTGAGAGTATTAGCCCCGGACCTCTAATTATTGCTCCCTCTATTTCATGTTGTGGTTACGTAACTTGCCGGGAGGTTTTGTTTTGGTTTTGGAGTGAAATAGGACACATGGTCCCTAAAATGGAAGTTTAAGTGGTACGAATCGACCATAGTTTGAAATTTGTGAAGACGACTCCAAAATGGAGTTTTGACGGTTCCTATAGCTTTGTAGGATAATTTTGGTCTTAGGAACGTGTTTGGGTGTTGAATTGGAGGTCTGTAGGTCATTTTAGCGTAATTGGCAAAAGTTGGAAAATTGGTGTAATTTTTGAAAGTTCGACCGAGAGTGGACTTTTTGATATTGGGGTTGTATTCCGATTCCGGAAGTTGGAGTAGTAGGTCCGTAATGTCAATTATGACTGGTGTGCAAAATTTAAGGTCAATCGGACTATGAAATGGCATTTGATGATTTCAATAGCTTCGTGTGGTGATTTTAAACTTACACGTGTCCAGATTTGGATTTGGAGGTCCGTATAGTAATTGATGCATTTTGGCGAAAGTTGAAAAAGTTGAAGTATTGGAAGGTTGAGAGGTTTGACCGTGAGTTGACTTTGGTGATATCGGGGTCAGAATACGATTCCGAGAGTTAAATTAGCTCTGTTATGTTATTTGGAACTAGCATGCAAAATTTGGCGTCGTTCCGGGTTGATTTGATATGTTCGGCGCGAGTTTTAGAAGTTAGAAGATTTGGAAATTTTTAAGCTTGATTCGTGGTGCGATTTGTAGTTTTGACGTTGTTTGATGTGATTTGAGACCTCGAGCAGGTTCGTGTTATGTTATAAGACTTGTTGGTATATTCGAACGAGGTCCCGAGGGGCTTGGGTGAGTTTCGGACGAGCTTCGGATCAATTGGAGCATTTTCGGTGAGGCTGGTTTGGGTTGAGTTCTGGTATGGTCACACCTGCGGACCCCTGGCCGCAGGTGCGTTGATCGCAGGTGTGGAGGAGAAGGGACGGTGATGCAGAACAAGGCTGGAAGGGGAGGATCGTAGATGTAGATGTTTTGGGCGCACCTGCACAATCGCAGGTGCGGGATGTTGAGCCCAGAAGCGCATATGCTGTCGCAGAAGCGATTTTGTCTGAGGCAAGGAATTTTCGCAGAAGCGACCTTCTGACCGCAAAAGCGGGATCCCTGGGCAGAATCATAAATTTCGAAGGGTTTGAGGATTTATTCATCTTTGGAGTTGTAGACCTCGGTTTTGGGAGATTTTTCGTAGGTTTTTGAAACAACTCATTGGGGTAAGCGTTCTCTACCTGAATCTTGTTATATCTCATGAATCCATTGCTATTTTCATCATTTAGTTAGTGAATTAAGTCGGAAATGTGGGGAAAATTTGTAGAAATCTTTCAAAATGTAAAATGATGATTTGAAGGACGAATTGATATTGGAATTTGGTAACTCTTGTAAGGTTGGACTCATTATCGAATGGGTGTTCGAATTTCATAATTTTGACGGATTCCGAAGTGTGGGCCCGGGGGTTGACTTTTAGTTCTTGTTAATGATTGAAGATTTATTATCCGGAATTGTTTCTATGAGTTCTATTTATAAATTGAAATTATTTTGGATAGATTTAAGCCGTCCGGAGGTTGTTTCAAACGAGAAGGTCATGTTAGAGTAATGGTCTAGCTTCTTTGGGGTAATTATCTTGCCTAACTTTGTGTGGGGGAACTACCCCTTTGGGTCTTTTGTGCTAATTGTGTCATGTGAAGGTCGAGTACGCGAGGTGACGAGTACGTGCCCAGACTTATTTGTGAAAATTTGACCTTTTATTGCTCTTAGGTTCTTATTTCCAGTAAATATGAGTTGTTTTGTCATGTTAAATTCCTCATTTACTAAATTCACCCTTACGTGCCTTAATTGGAATTAATCGCTTCATGTTCTACCCTTATTGTCGATTATACTCTAATGTGCCTTAACTGAAGTTGTTGCCTCTTTTATTGCTATGCTATCCTTCTAGAAATTTTTTATCCTTGATTGAAGCTATTATTATCTTTTCCATAATCTACTTATCTTTAATAGAATTTGCTGAATCTCTTCCATAATTGCTCCACCCTAAGTGAAGATTTGTTATCCCTTAACATTGTTGACTTACCGTTAATTGGAGTAACTTATTCATGTTATCCTTATTATCGTTGAATTATACTTATGTGGGATCATTGCTACACAATATCTCTTCCTTGTTGAGATATTGCTATGTTGTACCATTATCTCCTGTTGTGTCTTTCCTTATGAGTTCGTTCTTCCGTCTTTGTTGAATTACTTGCTGTATTCTTGTGTTACTGTCGTTGTTGCTGTGGTATTCAGTGCTATTGTGGCACGAGATTTCTGCCGTGCGGATGTTATTGTGGCACGAGGTTTCTCCCGTGCGGTCGTTATTGTGGCACAAGGTTTTTGTCGTGCGGTCGTTATTGTTGCACGAGGTTTCTGTCCTGCTGTTGTAATTCATTTACGATTAGAGACTACGAGGCGGTACCTCGGGAGGGTTCTATTGTCATTTCCCCTTTTTTTGAGCACTTGCCTTTGGTTGTTGTTTTTTTAGCATACTATTAATTGTCCTTCTCCATGTTGCATTATGTGCTCAGCTCTGTGTAGCTAATTTTTTTGTGCTAGTCGTTGTTTCAACTTTATTGCTGCTTTTATTACTTTGTACTTTTTGTGGTGATTGTTTCGTATGTGCCATTCATTGTCTCTACTCATATTGGTTGACTTGAAATGTGGTAGCACACTTGCACAAGCATACACGTAGTTAATATGGGCACAAGATGCCAAGTTATTAGGGTTCAAGAATTGGGACCCGTGAGCTGTGATTTTGAGGTTCGGTACCTCGTGGAAATGCTCGAACAGATATGGTGTGAAAGCGGTTGTTCTTATTGAGTTGTTGCTAGGTTTCCGTTATTTGGTTTCACTGGACTTAGACTACGTCCAGCTTACTCTACGGCATTACTACTTACCTGCTTCCCGTTAAATATTGTTGTTATTAGTGTATCATTGCAAGTATTGTTTTGTGTTTCTTATCCTTCTTAGCTTTATATTAATATTGTTTCTCTGCTATTTCACCTTCACACTTGTTCAGGTTGTTTAGTCCGATAGGTGCCTTAACTGTCCCTCATCACTATTTCACCGAGGTTAGTCTTGATACTTACTAGGTAATGCTGTGGTGTACTCATACTAAGGTTCTGTATATTTTTGTGCAGGTCCAGGCGCCACGGTTGTTGTTGGTTATTAGCGGGCTGGTTGAGCTGTGGAGACTCACGGTAAACCTGTCGTCGCATTTGCAAGCCTCGGAGTTATCCTCTGATTTTGTATTTGTACTGTTTAACTTCCATTTCTGACAATTGTATTTAGGGATTTTCCTAGTAAACTCAGTAGAGCTTATGACTTTTACTACCGGTATTGGGAATTGTAAATTATGTAATTAGGTTCTATTTCATAATTATTAATTGTTGGTCAAATTTTTCTATTAATTCAATAAGTGTTAGGCTTACCTAGTCTTAGAGATTAGGTGCCGTCACGACATCCTGCGGAGGGAAATTTGGATCGTGATATCAAAATAAGCTTTAGAAACTACCAGCAAGTGAAAAAGATTCAATCTTTAATGTTTTGTGGAAAAAATTAACAAAAGTCAACTCCGAGCCCGCTTGGTCAAAATTCGAGATTCGGACAAATATTCAATTACTCATTCACCCCCGGCTGGTTATGTGTTTAGTTTCGAAATCCGATCTCAATTTGAGGCCTAAATCTCAATTTCTCAAAATCTCCAATTTCTACCTAAATCCCTAATTGTTATCATAAAAAAGCATTGATTAAAGGTTAAAATCAATGGGTGTTTATAAAAATGTAAGGAAACAAGTTAAAATCTACTAACCTATGAAGTTGGAATGAAAAAACCTCTTCAAAATCACCTCTAGGCCGAGCTCAAACTTGAAAATGATGAGAAATGGGATAAATCCCGACTTTTGGATCTGTTTTAATCATTGGTGTCATGTCTTCTTCGCGTTGGGGAAAGACCTGACGCGATCGTGAAGCAGCAGCGGCCAAAGGCCTTCGCATTCGTGAGCCACTCTTCGTGTTCGCGAAGGCTTACTCCCCTTGCCTTCGCGTTCGCGGTCCAATGATCGAGTTTGCAAAGAGTAACTAATAAGCTCCCTTCCCAGGCCCCATTACCCTACGCGTTTACGAGAGGATGGCCGCGTTCGTGAAGGGTAAACCCTCCAATGATTTGCGTTCACGACAATGCAATCGCGTTTGTGATGAAGGAATCCACCCCAGCCCCAAGTTTTTCCTTCGCGATCGCGAAGCAAAGTCTCAGACACCAGCAACAGTAAATTCCTTAAGTCCAAAAATGATCTGTAGCCTATCCGAAACTCACCCGAGTCCCTCAGGATCCAAATCAAATATGCACACAAGTGTAATATTATTATATGAACTCGCTCGCGCGATCAAAATACCGAAATAACACCTAGAACTATGAATCGGACGTCAAAATGCATGAAATATTTTAAAGAAACTCAAGAACTTTCAAATTCACAATTGAGCTTCCGAATCCTGTCATATCAACTCCGTTTTGCACTAAATTTTGCAGACAAGCTTTAAATATTAAAATGATCGTATACCAAGTTCCGGAACCGAATCCTAACCCGGTAACCATATAGTCAACCTACGGTCAAACTAGGAAATTATTTAAACCTTCTAATTACTAGTTTTCAACAGATCATGTCAAAATAAGTTAGGGACTTCTGAATTCAATTTCGGGCATACGCCCAAGTCCAAAATCATGATACGGACCCCCCCGGGATCGCCAAAACAACAATTTGGGGTCGTTTACACACAATATTGACCGTGGTCAACTCAAATCACTTTTAAGCCTAAAATTCATATTTTCTTCAATTTTTCACATAAAAACTTTTCGGAAAATGACACGGACTACGCATTCAAATCGAAAAATACTAAACAGAGCTAATCGAGGTCTTGGAACACTGAAAACTGCTAGAACTCATAATGATCTATCGGACATCACATTTTACTTGTGAATAGTTTATTTGTTGTTAAAATAATTTTGATATTGTTGTTATTGTTATTATTGGTTGTTATTGTTGTTATTAGTTGTTTGGTTGTTATTTTTATTATTGTTGTTATTAGTTGTTACTGGTTGTTATTGGTTGAATGGAAGCAATGTAATGCTGCCATTATAGGTTGTTATTGGTTGTTGGCAGGTGGTGCAGCTATAAAATAGCTATATTCTGCTAAATTTTTACCCAAAAAACAGACCGCATACCAACCGAAGTCGGTGGGAAATGTTAATATAAAATTCCTAGAAATTTAAATTTACCGAGCGATTTCAGTCGATATCTTCAATGGATAATTTCCATGATTTAAAATTAACGATTGGCATCGGTCGGAATTTGTGTTTTTAAATTTAATATATTTTAATAATACCGACCGATTTCGGTCGGAAAAATACAGTTTTTGAAAAGATGAAAAATTATTATATTGACCGATATCGGTCGCTAATGTAAAAAAATATTAAAAATTATATTTCAAAATACCGACCGATTTCGGTCGGTATTTTAGATTTAAAAAACTTGTGGCAGTTAATTTGGCCAACTTTTGGTTGAAGTTACTTACCACCATTGGTTGGAATTTGCGACCGACTTCTTCGCTATACGTTAGCGATCACCCTTTTCTTGGCGAATTAAAGCCGATCGAAAATCCGTTGGTTTTCCTTAGATTCCGACTGATTTCGATCGATATTCTTGAACTTTTTTTGACAGTTTTCTAATAGTGCTAACAACATGTTTCTCTTTGGTCTTCGTAACAAGCTTATTATGACACAAGAAAAATAAAGCAATAGCATACAAGTTATAACCAATTAGATTGTATTGGTAATATAAAAATCCTTCTATAGCTAGCAGTTCTCAAAATCACAGTTCGATAGACAAGAAACTATTATCTGGTGTAAAGAGTTAAATTGGGTGACTTAATTCAGAGCATTAACAGATCAATTAGTGGTTGATTGACGGTTGGTATTTCCCAGTTCTCAAAGTGACAATTCAGTGACCAAAGAAGTGAATCGTTAAAGTCTCATGAGTTAATGTGTGTTACTCAACTTTGCTACATATTCGAAGATTCCTTATAAGTAATGGTGTCCCTCAGAATACTCCATCTACTTTTGATATTTCTCTTTCTTTCTTTGTTCACAGACTATTATGGCCGGTGACGCTTCAAGAGTCATCACTGATCAGGACCAGCCGCTCACTGGAACCCAGCCGGTGGCAGCCTCCGTATGGTGGTGTGATGTCGGAGGCTGAACGTCTAGCTCAGTTACAGGAGGCTGTCAAGCCCCTAAAACTTGTTAACATTGACACATCCATATTCTCACCCATTGCTGTAAACACCTTGGGGCTGACGGTCAAGCAATACATCCGCCATACGAGGGTGTTCTTGAGCATTTCTGACCCCACAGTAATGAAGGAAACCGCTCTGGCTGCCGCTCGAGCCGGGGCATATGATATGTCTGTGTTTTATCTATTTGTGGCGGGAAAAGGGTCAAATATATCATTTAACCTCTGTTATACTATCCGGTTAAGTTTACCCCTACCCTTATATTATCTGGCCAAATTTAGCCCTACCATCAGCAAACTTTTAAAAACTATCTCTCAGTCTGTCAGTTTACCCAGAATCTCCCAAATTATTTTAATTAAATCGATTATTCTTCTTCGTGATCCACTATTTTCAAAAATAATTAGAATTTACCTACTCTTAATTGAAACAAAATTAAAGAAAGAAATATTAAAATAATATAATGATAAGTAAATAAAGTAAAATAAATTGAAAAATCTAAATTAGGTAGCTCGCCTAAATCTAAAAGTATTTACAACACTTTAGCTTTAATGAATTTGTTGCACCAAAGGTATGGAGACTTTGCAAGTATTAGTGATGAAAGTTGAAGTTCCTTGGAGACTTTACATTGTCGAATTCAACTTTGCTTTAATCAAATGCTACGCATTGTGCACTCTTAAGTTAGTATATTGAATTCTATACTAACCAGACAATAACAAAATATATTCGAATATATATGTACATAGATGATGATCGGTTGCATATAATACACAATAAATAGACCCACCGAATTCTACGGTGTGTATATGGTTAAAAAATAAATAAAATTTTAAACCAATTTCAAAACCATTATCACAAGAAGAGAAGGGTGTGTGTGTGTGGGGGGGGAGGGGGGCATTGTTAATTAAAAATATCTATGATTAATTTGTATAGTCTAGTACCTTTAGCATTCACATGAATAGTAATTTTTAAAAATAGTGGAGCAAGAAGAACAATAAGTTATTTAAATAAAAAGACATTAGGAGATATTGGATTACTTAACAGATCAAGGGGTAATTTTAAAAAATTTATTGATGGTTGGGATAAATTTAACCGAATAATATAAAAGAGATTAAATATAAACAATATCCGAAAATAGAAGTGTATATTTGACCCTTTTCCATATTTGGCTGACGGCAGATGGGAATTAGGCCCAGTTGGTTAGTTTGAAATCATTACTTTATGCTCATTCTATCTCGGTAAAAATATAAAGTCTTAATATATAATATGGATTTAACTTAGATCATTTCATTTACGAGACTAAAATTGAGAAGAATTCTTGCAGTTTCAGTGTACCAGTTTTTACCCAGTTATAGCATGTAATTCTGTTCCATTTTCATGTTACTAGCTCTACTTTTATGTAGAGGTGGACTTATGTGTAATATTGAGAGTTATCAGACCCGTAAACTTTGGCAAGAATTTTGGTTATGCATATGTGTCTATTTTGAAAATGGTTAATTTAAATCACTTGGGACCTTGAACACTAAAAGTCTTTAGGGGCACTAGACTGATTGAGCAGAATACGAAAGGGTATTAACAGTACTGTATACAAAATTTTAACACTTAGAATACATGGAGTTTAAGTTATGTTGTAGACTTTTGTGTCTGTCTGTGTGTATTTGCTTATTTATACTAATAAGATCTTATTTCTAGTGAAAGTATTATGCAAACTAAAGTAAAATCTTGGATTCGGTTATTGTTTATCCATAAAACGATACAGTTGAATTTGTTCGTGGTTTTTAGACAAATGAATTAATTTGATTCAAAAAGTAACGAAATAACTGATGAAATATAAAATAGTTAGCCTTAGAATGTAAATGGAACGACTGAGCTGATAAGTCCAGGAACAGGGTTCTCGGGCACAACAATGGTAAGATCAAAAGTTGAGAGTATAAAATTGTATTAAAATGCTGTATAGAAGGTATTATAAGTTAGCTAGAAAATTTGTCCCTTACAATGATAATTGAGCTCTCTATTTATAGCTATATCTAGGGAAGGAGGTCCTAGGATCATGCCCTTCTTTAATGTTGATTATGAGGGTCATTGATGAAGATGTAACATTAGACATAAATGTCAAATTCCTTGTAACGGGCCATCATTCTTAATGCTGAAAAAAAATTTGTATTAAAAGTTACCGGGCGCAAAGCATTTAATACTCCTTTTATGATCATTATTCCTTCCGATGACAAGCGGAATAGCTATATTCGGTGGCCATCTCCATCTTGTGTTTCACGTGTCCTTCCTTGAAGCGGCCACGTGTCATGTCATATTTTTTCCTATACAGATAGTCCCCCTGCTTACATAACTTTGTGTTACCGGAAAGTTGGTAGAAACACTCTTTTGACGGAAATTACTATAATTCCTTTTAAAGGCCACTGACGGTTGATTAGACGCCTGTCTCTTCGCATTTAATGCCCCGAACACGTGTCTTTCCATGATTTAGCACGCCTTTTGCCAACTATCGAGGTAATCATGGCCATGAATTTAGCCGCCAAAATTTTAGTTATACGCATCATACTCCTATTATGTATTTCATAATTTCTCAAACTCCTAACTTGCATCTTTATTTCCCAACTTTTCTCTGATCCTTTTCGAACCAGAAATTTTCCTTTCTTCTATTCCAATGGCTTCCACTTCAAAATGTGCTAGTTCTTCAAAGGGAAAGAACAAAATCGAGGATTCCGTTCCTCCAACAGTGGGTTCCATCATCCCAAGAAGGTGTTTACCCGAAAAATAGTACAGTTGAATTTGTTTGTGATTTCTAGATAAGTGAATTAATTTGATCCAAAAAGTAATGAAATAACAGATGAAATACGAAATACTTAGCCTTAGAATGTAGATGAAATAGCATAGCTAATGAGTCTGGGAACAGGGTTTCCGGGCACAACAATGATAAGATCAAAAGCAAGAGAATAAAGTTGTATTAAAATATTGTATAGAATGTAGCATAAGTTAGCCAGAAAATTCGTGTCCTTTACAATGATAGCGAAGCTCCCTATTTATAGCTATGTCTAAGGAAGGAAGTCCTAAGATCATGCCTTCTTTAATGTCAATTATGAGGGCCATTGATAAAGACGTAACGTTAGACATAAATACCAAATTCCTTATAACGGGCCATCATCCTTAATGCTGTAAAATATTCCGTATTAAATGTTATCGGGCGCAAAGCATTTAATACTCCTTTTATGATCGTTATTCCTTCCAGTGACAAGCGGAATAGCTATGTTCGGCGGCCATCTCCATCTTGTGTTTCACGTGTCCTTCCTTGAAGCGGCCAGATAGTCCCCCTGCTTACATAACTTTGTGTTACCGGAAAGTTGGTAGAAACACTCTTTTGGCGGGAATTACTATAATTCCTTTTGAAGGCCACTAAAAGTTGATTAGACGCTTGTCTCTCTGCATTTAATGCCCCGAAAACGTCTTCGCATGATTTTGCACAACTTTTGCCGATTATCGAGGTAATCATGGCCATGAGTTTAGCCGCCAAAATGTTAGTTATACGCATCATCCTCCTCTTATGTACTTCTTAATTTCTCAAACTCCTAACTTGCGTCTTTATTTCCCAACTTTTCTCTGATCCTTTTCGAACCATAAATTTTCCTTTCTTCTGTTCCAATGGCTTCCACTTCAAAATGTGCTAGTTCATCAAAGGGCAAGAACAAAACCGAGGATTCCGTTCCTCCAACGGTGGGTTCCATTATCCCAAGAAGGCTTAGTACTTTGAAGGATTTTGAAGAGAAATTTCCTAATGCTAACCCTCGCACATGGGTTGTTAGGAGGTACCCTTCTTCTATTCGCCCTTCCAGTATTCCTATTGTGAAGGAGGACTGCCGCTGTCATGAGTTGGACATCATTGCTCCTGATCTGTCAGAGAGAGTGACCCTTCCCAGGGAAGGGTTTACATATTTTTTCACGTATCCCTTTACTTTGGGTGATTTTTCTTTGAGCGGAGAGCTTGATTCTATGATTGCAGAGTTTTGCCTTAAATATGGAGGACGGTCGCCTGCCTTCGGCGTTTGTGCCTAGAAACTAGAGAGGAGCTAACCCTAGCTCATATGATGAATCATTATTCTCCTAAAATCTTCCGCGGGGGCATGATAAACCTTTGCAAGTATGGCCACCATGACTTGCTGTCTAGCATGGACGACGACAACGACCGTGGATGGATGGAATGGTTCGTTGCAGTTGCCACCAATGACATTATTCCAACAACGGCTATATCCTTTCCGGTTGCTTGGAACCGCTCTCCTAAGTTCTCTTTAATTCATCTTTTCTCACTAAATATTCTTCCATGCTTGCATTGATCCTTCAACCTTCGTTTGTTACACGATGGATCCCACCGATGATAGAAGGCTTGGACGGTGGTTCAGAAGATCTTAGACATCACAACGCCCGAAACCCGTTTGTGGAAAGAGCTGTCCATTAAATACGGGAGGAATGCCAAAAATCATGATAAATTTTAATTTACCTTGTTTCCACTTTTTGTATACGAAGAACTTGGTTGAACCCTTCTGACTTGCTGACAAAAATAGGTCTACCTGCGAGTTCAATTGATGTCCCCGAGGAGGATGTTTTGGCTGACCCTACTGATGCGGTGATACTGCTTCAGGAGGTACTTACTCGTATGGGCTTCTCCGGGCCTGCTTCAGGCGCAAACATTTCTTCACGGAGTCCCCGTCCAGAGAACAAGCAACCAAAAAGAAGACGTTCCTCTGGGCCGGGGAAAAGAATAAGAGGGCAAAGGTTGATGCCCTTGAGTCATCACCGGTGGCGATGGGGATTGGTCCTCCTTCCGCACCGGTCATAGAAACTGTGATGATCGCCGATGATCAAGAAGCTAGTAATGAGGGAGCTTCTTTACATAGAAGGATACGATCCTCATCAACTCAACATGATGCTCGACATGTTGAGACAATTGCAACAGCTGAAGATGACGTCTCAGCACTTTGGGGAGAATTTGATGTGGTAGATAATGCCAACTCCCACTCTTGGGCCCCAATTGCTTTAACCGGTACTGCGAGGCTGAGTACCGGGTCCATGTCGTCTTTCGTTAGCGAGCATCAAACAACCAGCACTGCATTTGATGCAGCTGCTTCTCACTCTTCCACTCCATCAGCTTCATCTCCACCTTTACCATCACCAGCAACTGCTACAGCATTTTCATCTTTGTCCACTCTTCAAATAGCAGTTGCTACATCATCTCCATCGGCCGCGCCTGACCACAAAGAAGGTGCCCTTCCTCCACAGTCCCCAGTTCATGGGAAGTTGGGGAAAAATTATGCTGCCTCTTATGAAGATCCACAAAGGAGGAGGAGTGTTACCCTTTTGGTCTCCATCGAGTGCAAATTGCTTTCGAGGCCGGTGGAGCTTGCTAACTATCTGAAGCCTTTTGCTTCAGAAAAAGACTGGTAGAAGATTTAGACACTCTCGGGAGAGTGTTTGGTGAAAAATGCTATGCACAATGCCGCAAGGGTGCGTTCCTTTCTTCTTCTGTTATTTCTTCTACTTTTGAACAAATGTATTCTAAGTTTTACCTCTTCTTGTTTTGTGGGCCAACATTCTTGCTTTTAAGGGCCTCCAAAGGCTGATTTGTGAAAAGGAAGAACTTACTTTTGAACGGGATCAGCTTTTGGCGGAACGGGACCAGACTGTTCTCCGCCTCTCGGAATTGGAAACCAAGGCTACCGAGGCCGTGGTTTTGGAGGCCCATTTGCAGCAAAACGAGCAATAAGTGGTAACCCTTAGCCAAGAAATTGGGCTGCTAAGGGTTAGATTTGATTAATCCGAGGCTAAATGGGTAGAAGTCTAGAATGTCATTCTTACTGCAAATGTTCGTGAGGCTGCCTCCGCAGAAAGAGTGATTAGAGGCAGCCTTAAACTCCAAAAGTGAGGAGCTTGCTGTTGCGGTAGCGAAACATGACCGCGAGAAGAGAAGTACAGGAAAACTATCAAGCATAATAGGATCTATGGTTTAACTGTCCATGAGCTCGATGTCAGTCTCAAATCAGCTAGATCTGCCCGGGAAAACCTTTCCGCCAAAATTACTCAACTCAAAGAAGAACTCAAGCGCCGAGCGACTTCCCTCAATGTATTAAAAACTTGTTCCATGTACAACATGAGAAGAAAAACTTTGGAAGAGGCCAAGACCAGTATCATTGACATTGATGCCGAAATTGCTAAGGCCCGAGAGCTTGAGTTAGCTGCAAAAATGGACTCCCGGCGCATTATAACGCTCCAGGTTCTTCTTATTCCGGTTTTGAGTTTTCGGATACTGAAGAGGGATCTGAAGATGATGATGTCAAAGACCAAGCTTGGGAAAATGTTGAGCCGTCGGCGGAACTAACTTTCGGGGATGCGGATACTTTGGTTTCGAGAATTATCCCCTTTACATGAGGGTTTCAATAAGTATTTGCGCAAGTTTGCTTTTTGCGTCTTTTTCATATGCAGCTTCAGGTGTATTTTTCCCCAATGGCATTATGGGATCTGGGAATTGATTCTTCCAGAACCAACCCTTTAACGTGAGGGTTTTAATAAGAGAGGTCCCTCTTATGTTTACGGTGCTCTTGAACAGGACGTCTCCTGTTCATTACGGCACAAACATTTGAAGTACTCGTTTAAATTTCAAATGGCAAAATTAACTCATCGTTCAGACAAGAAACAAGGTAAAAACAAAAGGATTTCATTTCATTTAATTCCTTCTATTTTTAAGAGTACATAAGCATTTTGCTAAGAAAAGAGATTTCCAAGACTTGTGGCTATAAAGAAATTGCCATGACTTGTGGCTATCTTGTACAACTTGTTTCTACGGGACTGGCTGCGCAATCCCCGGTCCCGATGATATATTATGTTCCGAATTTTCGTTCCCCGATTGACGTGGCATTCAGTGTTGCCGTAACCTCATATCATTTCCCCTAGTGTTCGAATGCAAAGAATGCGAATTAGAATATTGGAAGTCTTGTATCTTCAATGATCCCACCAATGAATTGCTAAGTAATCCTTCCCTTGGAAACATATCTTGTTTCCCATTAGGAACCCATGCTATCAAGTGAAAGAATACCTAACAATCCTCTAGTGGTTTATGCTCGTGAACGATCGAGTAACCTATTTTCGGTAGCGAACTTAACTTCCCGGTGGAAATTTGCTATCTAAGCAAAGATTATCTAATAGTCCCCGAGTGGAAACTTGCTTGGTTGGCTTGTTATCAAAGGTCTTATCACAGCTGTCTTCGTAGTATGCTTTCCGTTGTTGCCTCGTTAAAAACCTTGCCAGAAAAACCCAATTGGGAGAAAAACTGAATGAAGAAGAAAAAGAGTGCAGCACATACTTTTTGTTTGACTATTGTTCGTTAGCAGTAATATCTTTTGAGGTGAGCCACGTTCTAGTTGTTGGGCAGCTTGTCTCCGTTTTGGTTCTCCAACTCGTATGATCCTTTCCCAGTGATAGTTGAAACCCGGTAAGGGCCTTCCCATGTTGGGCCTAACTTGCCCTTGTTGAGTTCCCGAGTGTTTTGAGTTACCTTCCTCAAGACCAAGTCTCCTACTTTGAAATATCGGAGGTTGGCTCTTCGATTATAATATCGCTCCATTCTATGCTTATGAGCTGCCATTCTGACATGCGCCAATTCCCTGCATTCCTCGAGCAGCTCTAAATTGATTAGCATTGCTTCGTTGTTCGATCCTTCATTCGCCTCGAAATACCTTAAGGTTGGCTCCCCCACTTCCACCGGTATCAAAGCTTCTACACCGTATACAAGGGAAAAAGGGGTCTCTCCCGTTCTTGACTTGGTCGCTGTTCGGTAGGCCCATAGAACCCCGAATAATTCTTCGGGCCAGTTGCCTTTTGCTGCTTCCAACCTTTTCTTGAGGTTTTGAATAATCACTTTGTTTGTTGATTCCGCTTGACCATTTGCGCTCGGATGATAAGGTGAAGAGGTAATCCTCTGTATCTTCAAGTCTTCAAGGAACTTTGTAAGTTTTACACCGATAAACTTCGGCCCATTGTAGCATGCAATCTCTTTTGGTATTCCAAACCTGCAAAGTATATTTATCCATAGGAAGTCGACCACTTCGCATTCTCCGATCTACTGATAAGGACCTGCTTCCACCCATTTAGAAAAATAGTCAGTCAAACTTAAAAGAAACCTTACCTTTCCAGGAGCCGGTAGCAATGGTCCGACGATGTCCATCCCCCATTTCATGAACTGCCACGGGGACAGAACCGAATGCTAGGGTTCTACTGGTTAATATTCTAGTGGTGCGTAGCGTTGGCTCTTATCACATTTTCGTACAAAGTCTTTAGCATCTTGTTCCATACGGGGCCAGTAATACCCTGCCCAAACTAATTTCAGCACCAAAGAATCCGCACCTGAGTTGGTGCCGCATATCCCTTCGTGGACTTCTCTCATGACATAGTTAGATTCTTATTTCCCTAAGCACCGGGCCAATGGGCCTTGAAAGGATTTTCTGTACTATTGGCCTTTCTTGAAGCTATAACCTGCAGCTTTGGCGCGCAACGCTCTTGATGCTTTGGGATCTTCAGGCAAGTTTTCATGCTCGAGATAATTGATTATTTCGTTTCTCCAGTCCCAAACTAAACTAGTCGAATTCACCTCATAGTGACCATCTGTGTCCAAGGCTGAGTTCATCAATTGTACTATCGTCCCTGATTCCGATCTTTGGATTTCTATTGATGAGCCCAAATTTTGCCAATGCATCTGCTTCCACGTTATCTTCCCTCGGGATATGAGTTATTGACCACTCCCTGAATCGTGCCAATAGAGCCTGAATCTTTACCACATATTGTTGCCAATGTTTCTCTTGGTGTCAAAAATTCCATAGACCTGATTTACCACCAACTGCGAATCATATTTGATTTCGATGACTTCGGAGTCAAGTTCCCGGGCCAATTCGAGCCCTGCAATCAAAGCTTCATACTCTGCTTCATTGTTAGTTAAAGGAAACGTTCTGATGGCTTGCCTTAAGGTTTCCCCCGAAGGCGTTAATAAGACTATTCCGAGCTCGGACCCCTTTTACGTTTGAAGCTCCATCCGTAAATAAGGTCCAAACTCCCGATGTCGATTCTGACACCATTATTGCCTCTTTAGCTGCCAGAGGCAATAGTTTTAGACTAAAGTCGGCCGCGAAGCCAGCCATGACTTGCGACTTAATTGCAGTCCTCAGCTTATACTCTATATCAAATTCACTCATTTCGACGGCCTATTTGGCCAATCTACCCGAGAGCTCAAGTTTATGGAGGATATTCCTCAAAGGGAAAGTAGTTAGCACTCGGGTGGCATTGGAAGTAGGGCCTCAGCTTCCGAGCTGCGACTACGATAGCTAAGGCCAACTTTTCCAGATATGGGTGGCGAGTTTCTACTCCTATTAAAATCTTGCTAACGTAATAAATGGGAGATTGCGTACCTTCGTCCTCTCGGACTAAAACTGCACTCACCGCAACTTCTGAAACCGCGAGGTAGAGTAGCAATGTTTCACCTTCTTTTGGTTTTGAGAGCAAAAGAGGGCTTGACAAATATTTCCTCAACTCCTTCAATGCTTGCTGACACTCTGGTGTCCACTCGAAATTGTTTTTCTTTTTGAGTAGTGCGAAGAAGCGATGACATTTTTCTAAGATGAATGGGAAATGAACCTACTCAAAACTACCAATCTCCCTATGAGCCTTTGGACTTCTTTCACGTTAGACGATTGATCTGAGATGTCCTCTATGGCCTTGATTTTGTCGGGATTTACCTCAATTCCCCTTTGTGATACTAGGAATCCTAGGAACATACCCAAACTGACCCCAAACGCACATTTCTCGGGGTTAAGTTTCATATTGTGCTCCCTCAAGATGTCGAATGTTTCTTGCAAATGCTTCAAGTGGTTACCTGCATTCAAATACTTAATGAGTATATCGTCTATATATACTTCCATAGTCTTTCCTATTTGTTTTCCGAACATCTTATTCACGAGCCATTGATAAGTGGCTCCGGCATTTTTTAGCCCGAAGGGCATCACATTGTAACAATATATACAAAAATTTGTTATAAACGAAGTTTTTTCCTAATCTTCTGGGTTCATCTTGATTTAATTGTACCTAGAATAAGCATCGAGGAAACTCATTA
The DNA here is from genome assembly GCA_002018475.1 of Nicotiana obtusifolia. Taxonomy (NCBI): domain Eukaryota; kingdom Viridiplantae; phylum Streptophyta; class Magnoliopsida; order Solanales; family Solanaceae; genus Nicotiana; species Nicotiana obtusifolia. The sequence goes on along the minus strand of MCJB01044862.1, from coordinate 14,692 downwards.
ACTCGTACCCGGCCGTAGCATCAATCATCTGATCGATATTTGGCAATGGGAATGAGTCTTTCGGGCATGCCTTATTAAGATCCTTATAATCTATGCACATGCAAATTTTATTATTTTTCTTAGGTACTACTATTACATTGTCTAGCAAGTTCAGATATCTTACCTCTTGAATTGAAACAATCTTAAGTAAATGAGTTACCTCTTCTTTGACGAATTTATTCCTTTCTTCAGTAATAGTGTGCTTTTTTTGCCTTACCAAAGGTATGTTGGGATCCAACCTTAACTTATGTACGACTATCTCCATTCCTTTCATATTCTCGCGTGACCATACAAAATAGTCTGCGTTAGTTTTAAGGAATTCGATAAAAGCAGACCTGAGTTCCGGGTGCAGTCTTGTTCCCAAATTGGATTTCCTTTCTAGGAATTCTTTGAACAACGCAACCTGCTCTAGTTCTTCTACTGCGGATTTCGTCGCGTCCGTCTCTTTCGGTACTTGAAAATATCGTGGTACCTGGTATTGTTCTGATTCTTCTGTCCCTGGATTATCTTCCTCCGGTTCAGGGGCAGGTGTCAATTCTAGTAATTGCTATGCCACACGTTCCTTTCCTTTTCTACTAGAAACCAAAATTGCATTCGTCTCCCTTGCTGCCGGTTGATCACCCATTATCTGTTTGATCCCCTCGAGTGTCGGAAATTTTAACAAATGGTGATATATTGAAGGCACGGCTTTCATCTCGCGCAGCAATGGTCTTCCCAAGATGATGTTATACCCCATGTCTCCATCTACCACTTTGAAGAGTGTTGTCTTCATTACTCCCTCCGCGTTCGTGAGCAGCAAAACTTTTCCCTGGGTTGTCACGCTTGCGAGGTTGAATCCGGCGAGGAGTTTTGTTGCCGGGATAATGCTTCCGGTGAGTTTAGCTTGCTCAAGTAGTCTCCATTGTATGATATTAGATGAACTTCCTGGATCCACTAAAACACGTTTAATTTTAAAATCTAACACATTTAAAGAAATTACCAATGCGTCATTGTGCGGCAATATTAATCCATCTGCATCTTCGTCCGTGAATGTGATATCGTCTTCCCGGAGCCTCTTACTATGAGTTATTGAAACTTTTGTCTTCTATGTTGCCGAAAGGGTGACCCCATTAATTTCATTCCCTCCGAAGATCATGTTGATTGTTTGGCGTGGAGGTTCTTCTCCGGCTTTCAAGGTTTTCGCATCGCCCCTATTCCGACCATAGTTGTTTTTAGCTCGATCGCTCAAGGATTCTCTGAGGTGACCATTCTTTAACAGCGTTGCCACTTCTTCCCGGAGGTGTCAGCAGTCCCCAGTCCGATGGTCGTTACTGCCATGGTATTCACACCATAAATTGGGATCCCTCTAGCTGGGATCAAATTTTATAGGTCTTGGGAATCGTGTCTCTTTGATATATTCCATGGACGACACTAAATCTACGACACTAACATTGAAGTTATATTCTGATAACTTTGGGTAAGAAGAATCTCGCAACCCCAAGATTTCTCAATCCTGCAGCGATCTGTTATTCTGGCCACGATCGGTCCTTCTATCAACAGTGAACCTATCTACTGTCCGGAAGTTCCTTCACGACCTTTTGTCCGCGCGTAGGGCAAAAACTGGCCCCTCGACGTCCGCCTAAATCGTCCCTTGGAACTGGAGCAGAATTTCCTTCAACTTCCGGGAAGTGTCTAAACTTCTCGGATTTAAAACTTTGGTGAATGCTTCACTCCTGGACCGCCAGTAGTAACATCCTTTCCTTCTGGAACCGGGTGATGAACTCTCGTATTAACTCGGACTCTCCCTGCGCGATCCTGAGTATGTCGGCCTTTCGGGCCTGTACTTTTCTGGCAACGGCATGAGCCTTGATGAAAGAATCCGCGAGCATCTCAAAGGAATCTATGGAATGCTCGGGCAATAGTGAATACCACGTTAAAGCTCCTCTCGTGAGAGTCTTACCAAATTTCTTCACAACACGGACTCAATTTCGTGAGGAGCCAAATCATTTCATTTCACTGCTGTTGTGTAAGTGGTAATGTGATCTTATGGTCTGAAGTTCCGTCATACTTCGGCACCTCGGGCATTTTGAATCGCTTTGGGATTAATTGCGGGGCCACATTCGGCTTGTACGATAATTAAATATACTTCTTTGAGTTCGATCCTTCCAATACTGGTGGCGCGCCTGGGATTTGACCCATGCAGGCTTTTACTTCTTTCATGAACCATAAAAGTTCCTCCTTGAACGGGTCGTTATTGCTATTGATGCCAGATCTACCCCCCCCCCCCCCCCCC
>MCJB01044862.1:0-12012 GCA_002018475.1 Nicotiana obtusifolia | reverse complement strand
GCCGTTAATAGTGTTATCTGCCATTTCTTTTGTGATTTTTGCTAAGACAAAAATAATCAAACTTGTTAGTAAAAAAGGCAAGGATCAATTTATTGCACGGTTGTCTAGGCACCACAGTGGGCACCAAACTATTTACTCGAGAAACAGTACAGTTGAATTTGTTCGTGGTTTCTAGACAAGTGAATTAATTAGATCCAAAAAGTAACGAAATAACTGATGAAATATAAAATACTTAGCGTTAGAATGTAAATGGAATGACAGAGCTGATGAGTCCGGGAATAAGGTTTCCGGGCACAACAATGATAAGATCAAAAGCGAGAGAATAAAGTTGTATTAAAATGCTATATAGAATGTAGTGTAAGTTAGCCAGAAAATTTGTGTCCTTTACAATGATAACTGAGCTCCCTATTTATAGTTACATCTAAGGAAGGAAATCCTTGGATCATTCCCTTCTTTATTGTATATTATGAGGGCCATTGATTAAGATGTAACATTAGACATAAATGCCAAATTCCTTGTAACGGGCCATCATCCTTAATGCTGCAAAACATTCCATATTAAATGTTACCGCACGCAAAGTATTTAATATTCCTTTTATGATCGTTATTCCTTCCGGTGACAAGCGGAATAGCTATGTTCGGTGGCCATCTCCATCTTGTGTTCAATGTGTCTTTCCTTTAAGCGGCCACGTGTCATGTCGTATTTTTCCCTACACAAAAGGCTTAGTACTTCAAAGGATTTCAAAGAGAAATTTCCTACTGCTAACCCTCGCACATGGGCTGTTAGTAGGTACCCTTCTTCTATTCTCCCTTCCAGTATTCCTGCTGTGAAGGAGGATTGCCGCTGTTATGAGTTGGACATCATTGCTCCTGATCTATCGGAGCGAGTGACCCTTCCCAGGGAAGGCTTTACATATTTTTTCATGTATCCCTTTACTTTGGGTGCATTTTCTTTGAGCAGAGAGCTTAATTCCGTGATTGCGGAGTTTTGCCTTCGTTACCAGGTGTGTTTGGCACAGGTAAGTCCTTCAGTGTGGAGGACGGTCGCGTGCCTTCAGCATTTGTGCCTAGAAACTGGAGAGGAGCTAACCCTAGCTCATATGATGAATCTTTATTCCCCCAAAATCTTCCGCGGGGGAATAAAAAAACTTTGCAAGCATGGCCACCATGCTTTGCTGTCTAGCATGGATGACAACAATGACCATGGGTGGATGGAACGGTTCGTTGCAACAATAGCTTCATCCTTTCCAGTTGCTTGTAACGGCTCTCGTAAGTTCTCTTTAATACATCTTTTCTTACTAAATATTCTTCCATGCTTGTATTGATCCTTCAACCTTCATTTATTACAGCGATTTGATGGATCCAATCGGTGATAGAAGGCTTGGACTGGTGGGTTAAGAAGATCTTGAACATCACAACGCCCGAAACCTATTTGTGGAAAGAGCTGTCCATTAAATACGGGTGGAAGGACAAAAATCATGGTAACTTTAATTTACCTCGTTTCTACTTTTTGTATATGAAGAACTTGGTTGAACCCTTCTAACTTGCTCAAAAAATTAGGTCTACCCTCGGGCTCAGTTGATGTCCCCGAGGAGGATGTTTTAGCTGACCCTACTGATGCAGCGAGGCTGCTTCAGTAGGCACTTACTCGAACAAGCGTCTCCAGGCCTGCTTCGGGAACAAATGTTTCTTTATGGAGTTCCTAGCCAGAGAACAAGCAACCAAAATGAAGACGTTCCTTTGTGGCCGGGGAAAAGAATAAGAGGGCAATGATTGATGCCCCCGAGTCATCTCCGGTGGCGATAATGACCAGTCCTTCTTCGAGGCCGGTCATATACACTGTGATGATCGATGATGATGAAGAAGCTGATGATGAGGGAGCTTCTTTACACATAAGGCGACGATCCTCATCATCTCAACAGGATGCTCAACCTTTTGAGACAGTCATACTAACCGAGGATGATGTCTCGGCACTTTGGGGAGAATTTGATTTGGTAGATAATGCCAACTCCCGTTCTCAGGTCCCAATTTTTGTGCTCAGTACAGCAAGGCAGAGTACCGGGTTCATTACGTCTTTGGTTGGCGAGCATCAAACAACCAGCACTACATTTGATGCAGCTGCTTCACACTCTTCAACTCCATCAGCTTCATCTCCACCTTCACCATCACCAGCAACTGCCACATCATTTCCATCTTCGTCCACTCTTCAAACAGCGGTTGCTACATCATCTCCATTGGCCGCACTTGACCATGAAGAAGGTATCCCTCCTCCCCAATCCCCAGTTCATGGGAATTTGGGGCAAAACTATGCTGCCCCTTTTGAAGATCCACAAAGGAGGAAGAGTGTTACCCTTTCAGTCGCCACCGAGTGCAACTTGCTTTCGAGGTCGGTGGAGCTTGCTAACTATCTGAAGCTTTTGGCTTCAGAAAAAGACTGGGAGAAGATTCAGACACTCTCGGGAGAGTGTTTGTTAAACAATGCTATGCATAACGCTGCAGCGGTACGTTCCTTTCTTCTTCTATTATTTATTCTACTTTTGAACAAATGTACTCTAAGTTTTACCTCCTCTTGTTTTGTAAGCCAACTTTCTTGCTTCTGAGGGCCTCCAAAGGCTGATTCGTGAGAAGGAAGAACTTACTTCTGAACAGGATCAGCTTTTGGCAGAACGGGACCAGACTGTTCTCCGCCTCTCGGAACTGGAAACCAAGGCTACTGAGGCCATTGTTTTGGAGGCCTGTTTGCAGTAGAGCGAGCAAGAAATGGTGACCCTTAGCCAAGAAATTGGGCCGTTGAGGGTTAGATTTGATGAAGCCAAGGCTAAATGGGTAGAAGTCCAGAACGTCATTCTTGCTGCAAACGATCGTGAGGTTGCCTCCGCTAAAAGAGTGATTAACTTAGAGGCAGTCTTAAACTCCAAAAGTGAAGAGCTTGCTACTGTGGTAGTGAAACATGCCCAGTTAGAGGAGAAGTCATAATAGGCTCTATAGTTCAACTGTTAGTGAGCTCGATGACACAAATCTGCTAGGTCCGCGCAAAAAAACCTTTCCGCCAAAATTACTCAACTCAAAGAAGAACTCAAGCGTCGAGCGACTTCCCTCATTGTTGAAAGAACTTATTCAATACAGAAGAGAGAAAAACCTTAGAAGAGGCCAAGACCGGTATCATTGACATTGATGCCAAAATTGCTAAGGCCAGAGAGCTTGAAACCCCGAGATTTCTCTGTGCTACAGCAATTTGTTGTTCTGGCCAAGATCAGTCCTTCTATTAACGGTGAACCTATCTGCTGTCCGAAAGTTCCTGCCACGATCTTCTGTCCACTCGTAGGGCAAAAACTGCCCCCTCAAAATCCGTCTATCCATGTCAATATCATCTTTTGTTGTTTCTTTGTTCTTCTCCGGTCCTTTGGTTGATGATGGAAAGCCAATCTTATCGTCTTCGATCCTTATTTTTGACTCGTATCGGTTGTGAACATCCGCCCAAGTCGTCGCTTGGAACTCGATCAGACTTTCCTTCAACTTTCGGAAAGCGTCCGAACTTCTCAAATTTAAACCTTTGGTGAGTGCTTCAGCTGCCCATTTATCCGGGACTACCGGTAGCAACATCTTTTCCTTCTGGAACCAGGTAACGAACTTTCATAATAACTCGGATTCTCCCTGCGTGATCCTGAATATGTCGGCCTTTCGGTCTTGTACCTTTCTGGCACGAGCGTGTGCCTTGATGAAGGAATCCACGAGCATCTCAAAGGAATTTATGGAATGCTCGAGCAATACCACGTTAAAGCTCCCCTCATGAGAGTCTCACCAAATTTCTTTAGGAACACGAATTCAATTTCGTGAGGAGCCAAATCATTTCCTTTCACTGTTGTTGTGTAGGTGGTAATGTGCTCCTGTGGATCTGAAGTTCCATCATACTTCGGCACCTTGGGCATTTTGAACCGCTTCAGGATTAATTCCTGGGCTGCACTCGGCTTGTACAATAATTGAATATACCTTTTCGAGTTTGAGCCTTTCAATTATGGTGGCACGTGCGTGATTTGATCCATGCAGGCGTTTACTTCCTTCATGAATCACAAACCTATAAACTTTTCAAAACTTCAAATTTCCAACTTTCGCCAGTTAGAGCCAAAACCATCTAGAAACCAAATGCAAATCCGGGTATACGCCCAAGTCCAAAATCACCATTCGGAACTGATGGAACCATCAAAACTCTGATCCGAGGGCAGATACACAAAATTCAAACTCGATCAACTCTTCCAACTTAAAGATTCCTAGTTGAGAACCACTCTTCCAAATCAATCCCCGAACCACTCAAAAATCAAAACCGACCATACACGCGATCCATAACACATCATATAAAGCCATTCACGACCTCAACCATCGAACGGAAATGCAAAAGCTCAAAACAATCTGTCGGATCTTTACAATCTACTATACAGATCTTGATACATATCTTGATATTCAAATGTGTGATGTTCGACTAAAAGTGTATATCTTTGTATGCTATTTGCCTCATGTTTTACTTTTTTGTTGTAGACTTTGATGTATTTTATGATGAGTTGAGCTTAATTTTGGTATTTATATGTGTAGAAATTGATTTGAAGTAAAATTAAGCAAATGCGTACGAGTTGAAGTGGAAAGAGAAGAAAAATGGAGCAGCGCAAATTCCAGCATCCAGGCCACTGACTGGCGGTGCCTAGAACACCAAACTCAGTGAATAAAAGAAGAGAAGAATAGTCCAGTGCCCACTCCACTTACTATGAAGTTCACACAATCCATATACTATGGTGTGGGATCATGTGTGATAGCAAAAAGCTACCCATCGTGGAATGCCTCCTTGATCTTTTTCCCATCATCCTTAATGCTGCAAAATATTTCGTTTTAAATGTTACCGGGCGCAAAGCATTTAATATTCCTTTATGATCATTATTCCTTTCGGTGACAAGCGAAATAACTATGTTCGATAGCCATCTCCATCTTGTGTTCCACGTGTCCTTCCTTTAAGCGGCCACGTGTCATGTCGTATTTTTTGCTATACAGTTATGTAGACGTTCTTCACAATTCTGAATGGATGAAATCACGTGAAGGAGGTAACTTCATGTGCGTCATCTACGAGAAGCAGAAGCTAGGGAAGAAGGTCATGAGATTTGTGATGCCTTTGAAGAAAGCTGTACCGATCACACAACTACATGACTCTAAACCTCAGATGACGCGCCGCTATGACAAGAAGATAGATTGTGAGAAACAAAGGCTAGAAGATGTCAAGCCACGTGAGCTAATTTTGAAAGAAAAGAATGACTTGATAAAGAGTGAAACCCAGTAACAAAAATCTAATGGCTCCCTTCTTGTTGGACTTTAAAGAGTAGCAGACTGGCAGTGATTTCAGTTATTGCCCCCCTTAACTTATTTGTGTATCCCAACGAAGCCAACTCTCTTTGAATACTATATTCGGAAAAGGTCCAAAAATATCATTGTACTATGGGAAATAGAGCAATAATACCTCTCGTTAATAGTAGGGCTCAAAAATGCCATTGTCATGATTGAGTTGGCTCAAAACTGCCACTCGACACTAACGGACTCAGATTTGACTTAATTAAGCCTTTGAAATTTGATTTATATTTAAAAAATTTACACATATCATAATTAAATTCCCCTACCTTCTTGTTTTTACATATCCCCTCCCCACCTCACCCCTTTTTTACCAAACCCCACGTAATTAAGGACTCAAAGTCTCTACTTTTAATCACCCGCTCAAATCTCTTTCCCTTATCCCAATTGTGTCGGCTAGGTTTTCGATGACCCTAAAAACTTCTCTGGCTTCTTCAATTCTGATTTAGTGTTAGAGCTTATTTTCCAATCATCTTTCTCAATTTCTTCTCTGAATTATTGCTGGTGCATAAAATTACTACTTGAGACTGGAACCACAAAAAAATAAAATAAAATTATTTGCCCAATTAACTTTTCACTCCTTCTTCTACTTGTCTGGTTTTCCATTGTATCTACCAGTTGTTTTGTATTTACATTTGTTGATTCGCTTGCCTTTAACAAATTAAGGCCAATTGAAAAGTTACTCTACCACGTACAAGAAAAACAAGAGAAAATTTTTCAGCAAACAAGATAATTTTCATTCAACCAAAGAAAATGCCTTTACATGGCATTACATATCCAACATGAACCAACGGTAAGTCCTAAGATAATTAAACAATAGTCTACAATTTAGTTTATTTCATCATAAATATTATCATGAACACATCAAAGCAACCCAACAACAGAAAAATGATGACCAACTAAAGGAAAATTTTTGTCCTCAACTTTACTACTTTTCCAGCATTAACAATAGCAACATACAGTCCCATAATCAGCTTCCTTCTTCCTCAAAATATTCCTTCCAATCTGAAGAGCATCGTTTACTTTTTTAATTTAGAGACGAAATGGAGAAATTGAGAAAGATGATGGAAAAATAATTGAAACAATCAGATATTTTCTTGTTTAATTCAAAGAAGAAATTGAGAAAGACGATCAGAAAATAAGCTCTAACATTAAATCAGAATTGAAGAAGCCACAACAGTTTTTAAGGTCACCGGAAACCAATCCGACGCAATTGGGGTAAGGGAAAGAGATTTGAGCAGGTGATTAAAAATAGAGACTTTGGGTCCTTAATTATGTGGGATTTAGTAAAAAAGAGGTGGGGTAGGGAGGGGGATATGTGAAAACAGAGGGTAGGGGGATTTAATTATGATAGGTTGTAAATTTTTATAAATTTAAATCAGATTTCAAATGCTTAATTAAGTCAAATTTGAGTCATTTAGTGTCGAGTAGCATTTTTGGGCCAACTTAATCACGGCAATATCATTTTTGAGCCTTACTATTAATGAGGGGTATTACTGCTCTATTTCCCATAGCATAATGATATTTTTGGACCTTTGTCGTTGTTTACCCTTATTACGAGTAACAATTAAATTTATATGTAGTTTTAAGGATATGTGACTTGGTTTAATACAATTAAAGAATGAACGATAAATAAAGACTAATTTCAACAAATAAGAGAGTAAGCAAACCATCAATATTGAATAACTCAGCTGTGGCGGAATCTTCTAAGATGAACAAGAATGAAATTAGTATTGATAAAGATAGTAGTTAAAATATGCCAAACTTTGTATATTGATCCCTGCTTTTTACAGTAGGGCTGCCTATTTATATAGGAAGGGAAAAGAATACTATATAAGGTAAAAGACCTATTTACAAGGTAAAAAATCCCTAAAATTAATGAGTTCAACATCTTTGCTGATTTGAGCCGCGATTCCCACCGAGATGTTTACATATCACGAGATTTCTGATCTTTCCGTTATGCAAATTTGATATTTTTACCATAAGATGTTTTACCCGGATCGGCCTCGACAATCTCGTCTCGGACGCCTTGGCTTCGAGCTTCGTCCTGATGATGTCTGATCTCGGACTTCCCTTCTCGATGTACCGGTCTCGACCTACCGGATGGCGGCCTCAATTGACGCCGGCCGTCAAGATCCGAAACTGGTGCTCCCTATGCAAGCAATCGTATTCGACCCCATACAAATAGTCCCCTCATTTTTTGGAGAGTAATGACAAGAAACGATATGAGCCGCCGCTTTCGAGATTAGGTTAAATGGAAACATACTTATGTCGCGCGACACGGAATTCGAAATGTCAAATCACAAAACATATTGTTAATGAATGACGGCAGCATGATGACGCACGTGGCCAGTATCAAAAAGGTCTTTTCATGTACCAACTGGCGACAAACTCTGCAATTCCTGCAAACACCAATTAATGCTTCCTCATTTTGGGTTTCGAACCGCCGCTTTTGAAAAGTATAAATAGCCCTCTCATTTTTCAAATTTCAAGTTTGTGTCGTTTGAATACCATACTGCCCAAGTTCTCTAAACTCTGTTCTTCAAGTAATTTCACTTTCTACAGTTGCATCTACTCGCTTTCCATCTCTTTAACTTCAATGGCGAAAACATCTAAGTTTGTTCCTCAGAAGCAACAACCTTCTTCCTCTCAACCCACTGAAGAGGCTGAGCCTGTCGTTGTCGCGAAAATCTCGACAGAGCCTCCTCTAAAAGCTTTCATACCGGTCGGATGCTCAATTGGCTCCGACTTTAAGGTGGAGAAGGCTTCCTCAGTACCGGGCCGAGGCAAACCAGTCGTTAGGTATATTAGTTCCATCACGAGTAAAACCCTTGATAGGGTGAAAATAGAATGTAACTGGATCGGTAAAGATGTGGTAGTCCCTTCTCCGGACAAGGCGATTACCACCCACGTGGAGGGCTATTTGAGTATTTACACTTACTCCTTCACGTTGGGACCTTTGGACCCTATTATTGTCACCTTTTGCAAAAGGTATAATGTCACGTTGGGTCAGATTCACCCTTCTGTTTGGCGAATAATTCATCTTTTCCGTTTTTTTGTGAGGAAGGTCGATGGGCATCCTTTCACCATCGATCATTTATTGCGATTATACAGTCTCTGAGTTTTTCGAGGGGGGCTAATAAAACTCGCTCGCCGGGCTAGCAAAGCCCTGTTTTCGAGCATTGACGAGGACAAGGACCGGGGCTGGATGAGTCGATTTGTTCGAATTAGGACGTCGGACCTAATCCCTGTAGAAGATATGTCATTCCCTAAAAGTGGAACATGAACCGTAAGAATCGCTTTCCTATCTGAATTCAACTGTTGTTTTTCCTTTGTTATCTCACTAACATACTTTGTAAGATGTAGCCGTTTCTCAAATGTCGGATGCGATTCAGCATTTGGAGGAGTGGGTCCGAAAGGTGGTAGCTCAAAGGGCCTACTCAGAGCGTGCCTGGCGTGAGATATCGAAAGGCCTATGGGAGGCCAAAGATCATGGTGAGACCAGTTATACTTTTCGTGCTTTATGTGGTCGGTGCTGCTGCTAATTCATTTCCTCTTTCCTTTGCAGGTCTATCGAAGGACGCCGAATTGAGGCCGATATCCCCCGGTAGAGAGGTTCCTTGCCCTCCCCCTGTCTCGGAGAAGGAGGGAGAAAAAAAGAGAAAAGGAGCCCCCGGTCCCTCTGAGCCCGAGAAAAGAATTAAGAAGAAGAGCATAGCTCGTAAGCCCAGAATTGCCGACTTGGCTATCCGATTGAGTGATGATTCTGAGGAAGATAGGGACCTCGGTATTTCAAGCAGCGAGCCATCTCGGGCAGTCCCCGAGCCGAGGACCGATGAAGCTTGTATTCCTCGGGTAGAGGACCTCGATGCAGGGGCGAGGACCGGGGTTTGCGCCGATGCAGAGGAGGCAGTACAGGGAACCTCGGGTCCCCCAGAAGTAATGGACTCTCCTTCTTTCTCGGAGGCAACCTTCAACGAAGCCCGGGGTGCAAGGGCGCATTCACCGAGCAAAGACCACGCACCGACTGGGCCCTTTGAAGTCTTTTTCGACGGTGTGCCATCGGCTGACACCTTTGGGCTCGAAGTGCCGAGGAAGAGCCCCTCCGCCGAGACAAGCAAGATATCTTTCGGTCCCAAGTTGGTCGATAGATTTCCTGCTCCGAGTTCCAATCCTGATCGGAAGAGGATAATAAAGTTCATCATTCTCAAAGACGCTAGGTCTCTTGCCGCACCTGTGGGCGTGGCTAGCTACCTTCGGTGTTTGGTGACCGAGGAAGATCAGGCTGCAATGGACGAGGTGGATGAGTCCTGCTTATTCAATGAGGCTCAACAGGCAGCAAATAAGGTAAAATTTCTTACAGGATTTGTTTGGTGTTTGTTATTTTACTCTTCAACTTGTACTGACCATTTTATTTCCTTCCATATTCGTAGTCTTCGGTGCTTCATCATGAGGCTTTCTTTCGGCTAAGGGAAGAAAAGGCACGTCGTCAGCGACTCGAGGGGGAGATGTCGACTCTTCGGGGTGAGCTAGACTTCATGCGCAGGGAGAATGCTAAAACACTTGACCAGCTGGAGTAGCAACTTGACCGAGTAAATCAATTCCGATCCACATTGAGCGAGGCCAAGGCAGAATCCAGTGAATGGAGAGCTAAGGCCGATCTGCTGACTTCGGAAAAGGAGACCCTCAGGGCTCGCGTAGTCCCTTTGGAAGAACAAGTCTCGGAGGTGCAAGAGAAAATCGGGACTCTGACTAAGAGCACCGATACACTTCAGTCCCAAGTCGAGATGCTCATTTTGATTGTGATGTTCTGGTCAACGAGCTGCAATCAGCAAAATTTGAGATTGCCACATCTAAAGCTGATGCCGATGATCTGATAGCTCAATACAGGGCCGATGCTGAGGCTGCCCAAGAGCAATCAAAGATTCTGGTTGAGTATGCCAAGTGCCAGACCCGTCTTTTCGTTCTCGAGGAGTTACAAGCTCGAGGCTTCGATCTATCCACCGAGGTCGATGATGCAGCAAAGATTGAAGCCGATGCTAGAAAGCGGGCCTTCCCTGAAGAAGAAGAAGAAGATTCCGAGAATTTTGATTGATGCCGTCTGTTGTATAATATGTCTTTCTAGGATTCTTACTTTTTTGTAACACACTTTGTTTCGTATATATAAAAGATTTTCCCCTTTTTGTGTTATAACCCATATTTGTACGTGTCAGATTACACCGTAAGATAGTCTACCTTGGTTCGAGAAGAGAATTACCTTTGAGACAATAAGAGTTTAGTCCTATTGGTCCTAAATGATGCAAAGGTGTATAAGGGCGGTTAACAAGTATTAGAGGATAAACGAGTTAAGGATGTTGTAACTCGCGTTTTTGGGAAAATCGAGAGGTGTTTAACATTACCAAGATTTCATGTTTTAAGGTATTTGAATGATATGATATCCGTTTCATAAGTCTTGAAGTCAAACGAGTTATGAAACAAAAGTCGACAAAAGTTGTCGCAACTTAGGTTCACAATTTTACTTAAACATTAGGTCAAATGTTTCTGCGATTTTCTCCCAATTTACAAGGAATTACGGGGTGATCTACCTACCAAATTAAAGGTCTATGAGTCTAGTTTCCAATGCTTCAAACCTTTTGTCAATACAATCTCGGAGTATTGAGATAACTGCATTTCCGTAGAACTGCGCAGGCTGGTAGGTAACAAGTAGGTGCATCACCTACTTGCCAAAATTAAGGGCTAAAAGTTAAAAGCCCCAAGTCGGTTAAGAGAGGGCTTTTAAAAGCTTCTAAAGCTTGATAATTCACTATCATTTCACAGCTTCAAAACCTAAAAGAACCCCTGCAACCCCTCCCCAAAATAATCCCAATCAAACCCTAATCGATTTTTTCCCTCTTTCAAGTTCTAGTTGAAGGTAAACCCTAGAGTTTGAGGAATCAAAGCAAAGGCTGAGTTACCTAACAAGCAAGGTGAGTTTACTGCTCTATTTAATACATGTTTTCTACTGTTAAGTCTTGGTAAGTCGTTCTATACATGTAAGAACTCACGGGACGGTGATCGGAAGCCGTGAGTTCGAGTTATTCACTTGTAGCGGACTGTTTTGTGGACTGTTTTATGTTGCTGTAAAGCTGCGTGTTATACTACTGATTTGTGGAGTTTTGGATGAGGAAGGGTGTGGAGAAACACCATATATGTTTAGGGTTGTGGCCTGATAGTTGTTCATACCATTTCCGGATCGTTTGACACGACTGTAGTGGCCATTGTACGTATGAAGTGATTGGTTTGTGCGTGGACTGTTTTGGGAGGCTCAATATGATTCTTATTGATGTTGTTTTGCTGTTTGGTGACTGTTTGGACTTGTGTGAAGTCATATATATAGGGGAGGTGCTGTCCGTTTTATTGCAAAATAGGTTACAGTCGATACATAATAGTTGCGACGCCTGAACGATAACGACAGTATCATTTCTCTTATTGTAGACTAAGAAGTCGTGGAAGTTTCATAGCTTGAGATTGGAAAGTATTGCAAGGTATGTGAGACTATCCTTTTCCTTCTTTTGCACGACTCTGACTGTACACAATGCAACGAACGAACCCCAAAGATACTCTACTCTTAGAAGGTAGCAGTACGTAT
>MCJB01044851.1:112782-146077 GCA_002018475.1 Nicotiana obtusifolia | reverse complement strand
CTTCCCTCTAAAAGACTCTTGTCAACCTACTTGGCTAAAGCAAGCAAATATAACATTAATATTAATCAGGGATTCTCTGTAGTACCGAACAAGGACTATGAAGTGTGCACATCATGCAAAAGACACTTACCAGTTGTGATTCTCTCTGAGAGACAAATTGCTCCAAAAGCCATTCAAGATATCTAAAAAGGTTATCCAAGAAAAGAAATCTCTTTTTTGAGATAAGGCTGATTGAGCCACAAAACACAAATGGCACTGGGAGCGAAACAATCAGGGTTGATACCGAAAGTAAAGGTCCCTTGTAAGCAACAACAGAGTTTTCCAGTAGTGCAGCCAATTACCAATGCGGTCGCTCTTCCAAAGGTTGGATGATCACAAAGCCAAGCTACCCAAGACTCAAGGCCACAAATCGACCACCACTTTCAAAATTGAAAAAAATTTCTTTATTTGAAACAGGAACAAAGCAGTGCAAGGAAAGTGATTCAAAAAAAAAAAGAAAAAAAAAAGAAGAGAAGAGAAGAGCCGATAAAGGGAAGTTTCTTTTGTCTTGCTAGTGTCCATAAAATCTTGCCATTGCTCTTCACATTTTTTTCTTCTAGGGTAATACATCCTAGTCTGATGGATTTTCCTCCCAATAAAAAATCTTAGTCTGATGAATCTTTCTCCTAAGATAAATAAAACATAGTTTGATGAATTTTCTCCTAGGATAGAAATCTTAGTTTGATAAATCTTTCTCCTAAGATAAGAAAACCTAGTCTGATAAATTTTCTCCTAGGATCGAAGTCTTAGTCTGATGAATTTTTCTCATAAGATAAGAAAACCTAGTCTGATGAATTTTCTCCTATGATAGAAATCTTAGTCTGATGAATCTTTCTCCTAAGATAAATAAAACCTAGTCTATAGAAATCTTAGTCTGATGAATCTTTCTCCTAAAATAAATAAAACCTAGTCTGATGAATTTTTCCTAGGATAAAAATCTTAGTCTCATGGATCTTTCTCCTAAGATAAAAAAAAATTAATTAATGTCTTAATCTGATGAATCTTTCTCCTAAGATAAATAAAACCTAGTCTGATGAACTTTCTCTTAGGATAGAAGTCTTAATTTGATGAATCTTTTTCCTAGGATAGAAAACCTAGTCTGATAAATTTTCTCCTATGGATAATTTCAAAAAAAAAAAAGAAAGAAAGAAGAAGAAGTCTGGTTCAAGAAAAAAGAGAAAAAATGAAAAAAGAAAAGAGAGAAAAAAAGAAGAAGAAGAAACCGCGCGGGAGTTAGAAACAGCTCTGCAGCAGCAATGGCTCCAAGAGGGAAGTCTTGTTCAAATTTTTTCCCGCATTTACTCATTCTCTAACAAAAATTAATTTAAAAAAATGAAATAAAAAAAAATTTAATGATGAAAAAGAAAGAAAAGAAAGGAAGTTCAAAATCATGGTAGTATAGGGTACATCAATCCCTAGCTGCATTTCCGACATAGGGTCTCCACTCCCTAGTTGATTTTATTTTAGACATAGGGTCTCCCCTCCCTATATGCTTTTCCAACATAGGGTCTACACTCCCTAGTTGAAATTATTTTAGACATAAGGTCTCCACTCCCTAGTCTCTTTTCCAATATAGGGTCTCTACTCCCTAGTTGAAGTTATTTTAGACATAGGCCTCCACTTCCTAGTCGTTTTTCCAACATAGGGTTTCCACTCCCTAGTCGCTTTTATTTTAGACATGGGTCTCCACTCCGTAGTCGCTTTTTCAACATAGGGTCTCTACTCCCTAGTTGATTTTATTTTTAGACATAGAGTCTCCACTCCCTAGTCGCTTTTCCAACATAGAATCTCCACTCCCTAGTTAATTTTATTTTATACATAGGGTCTCCACTCCCTAGTCTCTTTTCCAACATAGGGTCTCCACTCCCTAGTTGATTTTATTTTAGACATAGGGTCTCCACTCACTAGTTGACGTTATTTTAGATATATGGTCTCCACTCCCTAATCTCGTTTTCCAACATAGGATTTTCACTACCTAGTTGGGGAATCATTTTGACAATCAGGGTACACCATTCCCCAAGAATCATGTTTTCTCCAGGTACACCATTCCCGACCTTTATTGCTTTCAATAATGAAGTAGTATAGAGTTTTGTCACAAATAACTCACGAAATTTTCCAAGTGAAAACTGGGGTAGAAAAATTTTGTTCGTTTGTTTGTTTTGGTGTCTGAGCAGGTTTTACCTCGAGCATGGGGTTTGAGATTACCAAAAGAAGAAGTCTCAATCCAAAATGAAGAAAAGAAAAGAAAGGAAGTGAATCCAAAATGCAGAAGCGAGTGAAAAGATGTGGATTGCTCAAGGCATGACTAAAGTCACGAACATCGCACTTCCCCTTTTGATCAAAAAATCGGTAGAAGAATGAACTAGCACCTGCAGTTGGCAAGGATCAAGATTCAGATCAGAGTCTGCATACAGAACCAATCAAGACTCAAGATCAAGTTTCAGAAGACTTATAGATAGGAATCTTGTAACTCGTAGCTAATAGGCTTGCTTAGTTTCTTTTTCATTTTGATTTTTGTGTAATAAGGAGTTCAGCAAGCAGTAACAGCAGCAACAGCAGTGAAATCGCAGCTTCTCGATAGTCCCAGCTACCAAAACTTTTAAAACTATACTGACCTGATTCTTTATAGCCAAGGATATGTAGGCAACCTCCGAAGAAATGTTCGGTCAAACCTTTTCAAAACGCTTCCCATGGAGTGTCAAACGGGCAAAAATTGCTCATAATTGCTCACTTTGTCTTTGCCCGAAAACTCTTCACGTTCTCGAGCAAAAAGGGGCAGTTGTGAGCACCTAATTTTTGCGCCACATGAAACTACTCCTAAAATAGTCCCAAAATAATTTTAATTGCCTTTATAGCATTTTAGGAACTTTTATTTTATTTTATTTATTTTTGCATTTATTCGCAGTGTTTATGCATGTTAGGAATATAGTAAATCATAAAAATCATAAAAATGTTCAAATCTTAATTTCATAGTATTTTAGATTTTAAATTACATTTTTAGGATTTAGTTACATATTAAGCGCATAATTAATACATGAAAATCAAAAAAAAAATACACATAATTCATTTTTGCAAAATCAATTTAAAATTGGATGTTTTAAAACAATGGGTTAATTTTGAAATCAAAAGAAAGAAAGAAAGGGGCTTTTGTCCTTCATCACAACTGGTCCAGGGCATTTACATCGGCCCAATTGCGTTTCAAATCTGCCCAACAAGGCATAGCCCAATCCCCGGAACCCGCTGCTCCACCAGACCTGCCCCATTATCCCTCCTTAATCTCAACCTTTCATCTCATTTAATCAAACGGCCCACGTTTTATCTTGAGCAAATGTATAACCCTAAAATTTCCAAAACCCTAACCCTATGTCTAAAACCAATCAGCTGCATCTCTCACCCCTCCCACCTCTGCCGCCGCATCAACCCGCCAGAGAAGCCATAGTTGACGACCTCTTTTCTCCACGTCATCTCATGGTCTCCTCCTCTTACCATGTCATCACAATTCCTAAAAAACCTCTGACGGAGAATATTCTTCCCCCTTTTTTTACGCGTTTTCACTCTCTTTTTGGACGGATTTAAGATCAATGGGAGCCGTAGGATTAAATATTTTTTATCATAGCCCTCCATTTGTCAAAAATCCACCCATCTAAAAGAGATCTATGGGCTTAAATTGTTTCTTGGGAGCAAAGGCAAAGAAGCCTTGAGTTTGGAGATAAGTACTCTTATTTTTCGAACTTTGGGGAGGAGGGACGATTTTGGACAGAAAATTTGAAAGAATTCTAGGGTTTGAGGAGCTTTTGAATTTTGTCTCACTTTTCTGGTTTATTTAGCTTCCAGTAAAAATCACGAAAAAGAGTTTTGTTTCAATCATCTTCTTCTTGTTTCAATTTTTCATTTCTAATCATGGAGTGAGGTTGAACTCCGAAGTTCTGTTTGAGGGTCGATTTCAATCATGGGTTCGAGCTCCGCTCGTAGTTGATGTTATATTTGAGTCGAGGACATTTTCTCTGTTGTTCCGCAGTGCTTTTGCCCAAGTTCTAGTTTGGATGTCGTTTTCTTCATTGTAATTCTGGTCAGCACGATAATCTATTGAAGTTGTTGTTCATTTGAAAGCTCACACATTAAACTTTATTCTTCTTCCGGTCTCCAAATTTTGTGTCATGGATATTTGTATTATTTGCTTAATTTCTTTTATTTCTATCTTATGGCTTATGTGACGATATTTTGAGCTTTTCTCTAGGAATAGTTCTTGCTACCTTCATGATTGAGTAGATAAGTTTTGTTTGTTCCTTTATGTACATTTTTAAACTTTGAATGGATGAGTTTGTTTTCAACAGTCATGCCATGGATTTTGATTTCTCTTTCCGATATGCTTATTCTGTTTATTTCTAAGCTAGCACATTAAAATGGGTAGTTTAAGTTGTATACATGTTTGTCTCTTTTGCCTCCATGGTTTACTGTGAGAAGCTGGTACATAATTTGTTGAATGTATTTGATCTATGGTCTTGTTGTTATTAACTTAATATATTGGAATAGTAAGTGATTAAGGGATTATAGTAAAGAATTAATATCTACAGCACTGGCAGAATTGAATGGGAAGAACGTTAAAGTCAGAATGGGTTATTACTGTAAAGTGGCTATCACTGTAATGTCCAGAAATGACTTGGTTCTCTATATTAAGGTTTATCTCTCTTTCTGTTATGTTTTCTCACTAAAGTTTTGGATCACTTTTGTTTTACTTTAGCTTGCCTGATATTAATAAGTTTGGTTTCTGAGTGATTCTATGCTTTGTTCATTACTCTGTTGAATATGTTTCATGTTTAGTTCATTGTTTTCAGCCAATCGTATGGTTATTTCCCTTAAGTAGCTAATTTTATTTAGAAAACGTTGTTACTCTGTATTAGCGGGTTCTTTTGCTTGTTATCTTTTTATATTAATTCATTTCTCTCCAGATATGGTATTAACAATATTTTGGGTTATATTGTTTCCTTTGGTTAAAATGCTCATTTTTGGTTGGTTAATTGACTTGTTCGTTGGATAATTTTCTTTGCTGTTTCATTATTCTTTTGGTATTTTTATTTTTATTTGAAAGTACTTTAACAAATGTTTGAGATTGTGAGTTTGCGTATTTACGTTGATGGATTTCTTTAACTCATGAGTCATATTAATATTAGTGATTGGAGTTTAGACTTTAGTAAAGAAAGAGCTTAAGGAAGTAACTGACTTAGATTCCTAAGGAGGCCTATCCTTCGCAAATGTTGCAGCATGTATCTTAACCTTTCATCTCATTTAATCAAATGGCCCATGTTTTGTCTTGAGTAAATGTATAAACCTAAAATTTTCAAAACCCTAACCCTATGTCTAAAACCAATCAGCTGCATATCTCACCCCTCCCACCTCTGCTGCCGCATCAACCCGCCAGAGAAGCCATTGTTGACGACCTCTCTTCTCCACGTCATCTCATGGTCCCCTCCTCTTATCACGTCATCACAAATCCTAACAAACCTCTGACAGAGTATATTCCACACCCATTTTTTAAAGCATTTTCACTCTTTTTTTGGACGGATTTAAGATCAATATGAGCCGTAGGATTAAAGGTTTATGATCCTAGCCCTCTATTTGTCAAAAATCTGTCCATCTAATAGAGATCTATGGGCTTAAATCATTTCTTGGGAGCAAAGGCAAAGAAGCCTTGAGTTTGGAGATAAATATTCTCAAAATTCGGACCTTAGGGAGGACGGACAATTTTGGACAGAAAATTTTGAGAGAATTCTAGGGTTTGAGGAGCTTTTGAATTTTGGTCTTAACTTTTATGCTTTTTTTAGCTTCCAGTTAAAATCACGAAAATAAAATTTATTTCAATCACCTTTTTCTTATTTCGATGTTTCATTTCTAATCATGGAGTGAGTTTGAACTTCGAAGTTCTGTTCGAGGGTCGATTTCCATTGTCGGTTCGAGCTCCGCTCGTAGTTTGCTATTACATTTGAGTCGAGGCCCTTTTCTCTGTTGTTACACAGAGGTTTTTCTCAAGTTCTAGTTTGGACGTCGTTTTCTTCATTGTAATTCTGGTAAGCACGATAATCTATTGGAGTTGCTGTTCATTTAAAAGGTCACACATTAAACTTTATTCTTCTTCTGATCTCTAGATTTTGTGTTATGAATATTTGTATTATTTGCTTAATTTCTCTTATTTCTATCTTATGTCTTATGTGACGATATTTTGAGCTTTTCTCTAGGAATATTTCTTGCTGACTGAGTGGATAAGTTTTTTTTGTTTCTTTATGTTCATTTTTAAACTTTGAATGTATGAGTTTGTTTTCAACGGTCATGTCGTTGATTTTGATTTCTCTTACCAATATGCTTATATTGTTTATTTCTGAGCTAGCACATTAAAATGGGTAGTTTAAGTTTTATGCTTGTTTGTTTCTTTTGCCTCCATGGTTTACTGTGAGAAATTGGTCTATAATTTAATGAATGTATCTGATCTCTGGTCTTTTCGTTATTATCTTAATATATTGGAATAGTGAGAGTGATTAAGAGATTATAGTAAAAAGTTAATATCCACAACACTAGCAGAATTGGAATGGGAAGAACGTTAAAGTCAGAATGGGTTATTAATGTAAAGTGGCTATCACTGTAATGTCCAGAAATGACTTCATTCTCTATATTAAGGTTCATCTCTCTTTCTGTTATATTTTCTCGCTAAAGTTTTGGATCACTTTTGTTTTACTTTAACTTGCCTGATATTAATAAGTTTGGTTTCTGAGTGATTCTATGCTTTGTTCATCATTCTGTTGAATATGTTTCATGTTTTGTTCATTGTTTTCTATCAATCGTATGGTTATTTCTCTTAAGTAGCTAATTTTATATAGGAAACATCGTTACTCTGTATTACGATGTTCTTTTGCTTGTTACCTTTATATATTAATTCATTTCTCTCCAGATATGGTATTAACAATGTTTTGGGTTATATCGTTTCCTTTAGTTAAATTGCTCGTTTTTTGTTGGTCCGTTGACTTGTTCTTTGGCTAATTTTCTTTAACTGTTTCATTGTTCTTTTGGTATTTTTATTTTTATTTGAAAGTACTTTAACGAATGTTTGAGATTGTGAGTTTGCGTATTTATGTTGATTGATTTCTTTAACTCATGAGTCATATTAATATTAGTAATTGGAGTTTAAGACTTTAGTAAAGAAAGAGCTTTAGGAAGTAACTGACTTAGATTCCTTAGGAGACCTACTCTTCGCAAATGTTGCAGCTTGTTGGGATTTATTAAATTAGACTTAATACATCAAAGTCCACCCAAGTTTAAATTCCATAATCTATGACTTCCAAACGAAACCCCGAATAAGTTCAGGGAAATTAATTCATTTCTGAATATTCATAGTTGCTTTAGGCATTTTAATTAAATAACTCATCATGGTTATGGGTACGGTTCCCGTGACAAGCTATGGTACGTAAATCTCAATTCGAGTGCGCGTTCACGCGACTTGACCCCAAGTTCAAATAATAATAATAATAGTAATAAACATGTTGTAAATCGCGGGTGCGTTTCACGTGGCGTGATTCGCAATATGTACAAAAACAAACGAGTGCGTGACATCGCGGCTTGTCCAAATAAATTCCATAAATCCTAAACAGCAAATAAAATTCAATTAAAAGCGGTATGGAAGCGGTAACGCATAAAAGGTTTTAAACATGTATTATCAGATAATTAAGCCAGGTATTAATTATTAAGCGACCGTACTAAAAACACGAAACTCGGGAGTGCCTCACACCTTCTCTCGGGTTAACAGAATTTCTTACCCGGTCTTCTGTTTTCGTAGACCATAAATAGAGTCAATTTTTTCGATTTGGGATTTTAAATAAACCGGTGACTTGGAACACCATAATAATTATTCCAAGTGACGACTCTGATTAAGTAAATAATCTCATTTCAAATAATGTCACTTTAATTGGATAAACTCCCTTATCTCTCAGGAAAAAGGAGGTGTGACAATAAGAGCGTTAATTCATATCCTTGAGCCTTCACATCCCTATCTTGTATACTAGCTTCTTGAAGGTTGACGTTGGCAGAGATTTGCTGAATTAATCAGCCATATTAACTCCAATGAATATGTTGCACCTTGAAAATTCTCACTGTCACGTTATCATGCTTATAGTTATAGCAAGATACATATGTGGCGCGAATTGCACTTAGGATTATATATGGTTTAAGCGATTTGAATCCTTCAGGGATTGTCATATAAGTTAAGTCATACATTTAAATAGACTTTAGATACATATAAAGTTTTCATTTCATGCTAGACATCTACGATAGATATATGTGATTGCACACACCATTGACTTTATACTTTCGAGTGTTTGAACTACAGGTCCAAAACTATATGTCTTTCATATGAAACAAATTCTATTCGAATTCTGTTTCTTTCATTTGGCCAATATTTTTGTGTCCGTATTCAACATATTTAAGATCCTCATCTATACTTAGCTCTATCATAGATGTCGTCAACAAACATTTTATATCGGTTTTAATATTTTTTCATAAAGATATAACATAAATATCTCTTCATTCATTTCATGTACCTGAACCTTTCCTGAAATTTTAAGAAATGTTGTGTCATGTGATTTTCTAGATCACTTGTCTCCTTATTATGATCATTTTTATCATTTGCCATCTTCTTTATCAAAATTTTTATTTGAAACCGATTTGTCTATACGCTTTAAGCGCACCATAGACTTTGTCCTTCTAGGACTTATTCTAATGGGATCATTTGTAGTGAGAATATAGTTACTTTCTTTAAGTCAGCAAATTCGTACGGCATGCTTTGAAATATATTGAAGATGAATTATCTTTTTATGAACTTCAAGTTCATATTATCCTATTCGAGGATCTAGATGTACAAGTGATAATTCATTTCGTAACTTTTTCTCAACTGTTTATCCTGTCGCTCCCTCATGTTAGACAAACTAACTTGCTTCATCAATTTTGTGCGTTATAATGTTAATCAAAATATACATCGCACATCAATAATAATAAGATGAAATTATTTGATTCATGACCCGGAACCCATTGTGAGGGGAGAATTTAATATACTTTCGTATATAATGTTTATCAAACTCAAATAGATAACTTTGTTCTCATGAGCAGTAGTTTAGCTATTAAGTGGAGGCACTCAATAAATTATTTTGGTAAATTAACTGTGATATAAATCAACTTATCAAGATGAACTTTCTTGAATAGAAAATCTGAAAATTATGCTCTAAATTAAATTATTGAGCAAGTTAACTCGCAAATATCAGGTTACGGGTTAAGAATAAGAGCACATATAATCATCTCATAGATGCATCTTATGTGGTATACATGGCAGGTGAATGAGCCCATATTTACCTTTGATATTTTCAGCATTCATGGAATTCGATCCCAATTTTAATTGGTCTATTAATTAATTAGAATAAACAACATAAGAGAATTCGTAAAGAACTTTCTAGTTCTTTAATATTTACTCATGTGAATTCTCTTTTATTTTGCACATCATACTTAAAATTAACATGACTAAATCAATTATGCCAACTGGATAAATTATTAATATTGATAAACTTCAGGTTTACACCATGACGCGTGCAATTATCAATAAACTTCAAGTTTATTATGATATGGATTTTTATAGCAATAAACTTTCACTTTATTGTGGCATTCTTTTATGTGTGTAGTACAAACTGAAAAATAAAGCGGGTAACTTATTACCTAAATATTACCCCGCTACAAATTGTATTAATAGAAGATATTATATCTTTCTTTTATTTATAGTCCCAATATGACCAACCGCTTTTGCGAATATTTTAGAAACTCAATAAGTTTCTTGAGACTTAGTACGACACAATGCCTTATTGATAATCAATTTTATTCCTCCAAAATAGTAATAATTGGCTCTTCCAGAGCTCTCAATTACTTTTGTACTACCATGTATTCATCAACATTCATATGGTGAATATCTCTTTCAAGGAGAAAGTTATACCATTATGGTCATGGTCAAAATGATTATATGCAAGATATGTTGCTTCTATTACATATGCCCTGTAATAATCACATCGCCATAATATTTTGGGATAATCACAATAGGTACGTGATCAATGACTATTCATGCCATAATAATAAAATTATTTTCTTATTGCATCTCAAACCTCCTTCTAGAGGTGAGTGTAGTATATTCACTACTATTAGCACGTTAATATTCTTCCAAAAATGAAGATGTATTCATAAATCACATGTTATCACATTTACATCATGAATGAACCATTATCATTTATGTATGTGATTTACAAACTCATGTCAAATCGATGACAAATTATTACTTTCACAAAGTGAAGGATTATTTTGAGAATCCTTATTGTTCAGCTGGGAGGCATCTACCTCATCCCGATCACAAGGAGAGGTTCACTATGATGGGGGTGACATCCAAGTTTTCTTTTCGAAATGAAAGATTGAGCAGCTGCTGAAGATGGAGCTGCAGAGGGTAGTTCCGGTAAGAGAGAGAAAGTTTGATTGATAAGGGCATTCTGTGAATGGAGGAATTCTCCTAGTTTTATAGCACACCCATGTTGAGGGATCTTTCCGACGCTAAGCGCGCTGCATCTCCTGTCCAACCAAGTGAAGAATATCTTGTCCAAGCTTGCATCCTTCTTCTCATTATCACAATGATGACGATTATAATTTCGTCTATTGCCACGTCCATACATTGATACCTTCATGGTAATAAATTTGTGTTCTTTCAGACTTATTACATACTGCTATCACATCCTCTTAAGGGAATGAGAATTAAGCAAATTCAATGGGACGGGTTTTCACTTCTTGTGCCCACAATCATACATGAATTTGATCATGGCAAAACATAAAATTTTTATCACTTCTGATGGTTATAATTTCTTACAAACTTTACTAGAGTTATAAGCAAAATTTATTGTCTTTGCTTGTATTTAAAATCAAATTATAGACTTTCAAGAATTTGAAAGAGAAAAATAAGGCAAAATACTTACCTTAAGTCTAGAATTTATTCCTAAAGGAAGTTCATGGAACAATTGGCAATCACTATGCTCAATATTATGTACAGGTCTTACGAGCCCTCCTAATATGGAAGAAGTTCAAAAGGTAATTTTGAGCATGTCGGCGCGCACTAACCCATGAGCACCATGCATGTATCCCAAAGGCTAGTGACCGAAGCAGATTCCTAGTATAGGAATATCAATGTATTCACTCAAGAGTCTCACACAAATTCCTATATCTTCTCTCCACGGGGGTTTAATTTCTCAAACGCTAGACAACTAATCAATAGTATATCTACAAATTAAAACAATCACCCTCTACTCAATTGGTTAGAGTCTCGTGCTGATAACGTGTTATAAAACAATAAAATAAGAAGAAGAGTATTGCATAAAAAAGTAGAGAGAGAATTTTTATTGATTAGGGATGAATTATAATGGAATAGAACCCCTCTATTTATAGGGAAAAAATGACTTAACCACCAAATAACAAATCTAAGATCTCTTTAAAATATAAACCCTGACTATAATTCTATTTATAACTTGCCAGATGATATCAAGATATTGTTGATGCTTCGTTTATTTTGGATAATGCATTCTGAATAATAAAGGATATGGAAGAATTGTTGGAAAACAAGTATACAGGAGAAGTTTAAATAAACTTTCAATTTATCGTTCATTGAAAAATTACTCTATATAATTTTTCACATCATTAACGAAGTTAAAAAATTATTTCTACACGTTGTTAGGATAGTAACAAAGGCTTAGCTGGATTAGTAGAAATGACAGCTCAGAATTGTTTTTTTAAGTCCCTTTCTCCTACACCATATTTATAATTAAAATAATTAAAAAAATTTATGTGCTTAATATTTTGAAGGAGAAATTTTCGCAATGGCAACAAGTGGTGATCCCTACTTGACTTTCTTCACTTCATCTTTCTCGACTAGCACCTCCCTTGTCACCTTTTCCTTTTATGAAAGGGTTAATATAAAATAAGTGAATGGTTCTTGTTATTTTCTTTGTTAGTTTAGTTTATTATTCATATCATATTGGAATTATTTACTTAAATGTTTTAATAAGATGTGATATATAGTATACTATTAGTTCATGCTGATTGTAATTTGTAACTTGAAATTGTTTGCATGATATATATTGTTAATTTCAAATTATTAATTTTTGTTTTTAGTATTTGCTTATTTATTTTGATTTTGTATATTATTGTATTCTATATTGTTAAATTGTTATTTTCTGTTAGTTTCCATTAAAAAAACCTAAACAATTAAAAGTGTCTTGTTTCAAATTATTTATTGGAAAAAAAATATGGAGATAGACGGTTGCAAAATTGACGACTAGAAACAATAAACGCTCTTCAAATTTGAAAAAGAAAACGAACACTTCCTAACAAATTCTGGAGACGTTGCAAATAATTTCAAGAATTACGATTTCCCATGTCTTTAAACAGCTTCAAGGAAACACTCAAACCCTGCACTACAATTCAATCATCTTTCTCACAATCTTCTTCAATAAGTTCGTACAATTTCGACACAAAATCTGTAAACCCTAGAAAACCCCCTAAATCTTCTTTGTCCCAGCAACTTCTACGACTCGAAGATCACACTTCTTTGCTTCAAACTCAACCACCACAAACTCCCAATAAGCAGAACCATTTTGATTTGAAAAGCAAATGTGAAAAATCAGAGGAGGAGGAGGAAAAAGAAGAAGAAGAAAAGCCCGTTGGGTTTGGGAGGCCCAAATTGGATTTATTATTGCTAGATCAAACAGGACCTTACGAGCCTTTGGTTCTGTCTTCACCGGGTCAGAAGCCTGTTGTCCAGGTGATTTTATTACTGGCCCATATAATCAAGATTCAATTTTTTGAGCCCTTTTAAACTTATAGTTTTTGAAATTGTTGGTTCAATTTCAAAATTACACAAATGGGGTTCTGTTTATATTGGAAAGTTAGTATTTTGAGATCATGTGCTATTTGCTTATTGGTTGTGAATGTGAACATTATATGCGTTGACTTATTTTGGGCTTCATTTGATTGATAGAGTTTTGAGCTAACTCCTTAATTAGAATGTGATTGATCAGATTTCCCTGAATAGAAAAATTAATATGTTAATGATTTTGGCGGTGATTTAGTGGGTTTTGCTCAGCACTGCGGTATGTTGAAAACGATATCTGGACCGTGGATTTGGTGAATGACTTAGTCCCTTGCTTAAGCTTTGGTTGGATCTCCAAGGAGTTTTGAGAAGGAGACAAACTTCTTGAATAAGAAAGGATGGAAAGATGAATTTTTTTCGATAACCGAGAAATCCTCAGGTCTAGTTGGCTCATAGTTTGAACAACAACAACAATGACCCAGTAAAATCCCACAAGTGGGGTTTGGGGAGGATAGTGTGTACGCACACCTTACCTCTACCTCGAGGGAGTAGAGAGGCTGTTTTCGATAGACCGTCGGCTCAAGAAGACGAAAAGAGACAATATATCAGTACAATCAACAAAAACCATAAAAATAATAACAAAATCATAAGAACCAGTAAATAGATGGAAAGCAAAAACAATAACCAGTAAATAACCCTGGCTCATAGTTTGAACCTCGGTGGATAATGGACTTGGCCCTCTACCCTTCTCCCATTAGATATGAGGCTTTAAGTGTTAATGCCATTTGGATTTTAATCAAAAGGAGCCAAGGGGGATGGGCTTTTGATATGGATATTTTCCATCTGCTCTTGCAATTTCTCCTCTTATTTATACGGAATACAGATTTTTCTGCCAAAGGTGGTAATTTTCTTATTCTCTTCATTGTGGAAACAATAGGAACATTCTTCTTTGTTTCTTTTCTTGAGAAGGTTTCAATTTTAACTGAAAGATTGCTCTTTGGTTTTTGGGTTTGTTAGGTAACGACAGACCATTGTCTTCATATTTGGTTAGGAACCATTCAATGTCTTTTGGAGTAAAACCTCTTATTTTCTCTGACCCTAAGAATTACTAGATTTCTCAGATAAGTACAACTGTTCTGCCATTTGAGATAGCCCTTCTCCAAATAATGGATCTTGAAACTAAATCAAGAAATAAAAAGAGATGTGGACCATTTGTTACCTGTTGAAATAAATTCATACTTGCTCTTTACCCAGTTTATGATGTGTAATGATTGACTACATATTTGGCAATTTCCTTTATTTCTTTTTCAGGTTCCAGCATCTATAAACTGTAGGCTTTTGGAGCATCAACGAGCAGGAGTGAAATTTTTGTATAGCTTGTATCAGAATAATCATGGAGGAGTTCTTGGAGATGATATGTGAGTTTTCTTTGTGATTCTCTTTTTGGGTGTTATGGTGGATACCACTTGTTGTATAGTGTTGGCCTAACTTGTACAAGTGATGAGCACCAGCTGTCGGGTCATGTTACGCACAGTCATATACACTTATTAATGCTATTGTAAAGTGTCAATATTTTATATTTTATATTGTGATTATAATGTCTCTTCTCCTTGTCTTTCCTTTTATGGCATATGCTTGGAACAGGGGACTTGGTAAAACCATCCAAAGCATTGCATTCTTAGCTGCTGTATTTGGTAAGGATGGAGACTTACCTGAATCAACAGTCTCGAAGGAACACCCAAGAACAAGGGGCCCTGTACTAATAGTTTGTCCCTCTTCTTTGATCCACAACTGGGAAAATGAGTTTTCCAAGTGGGCAACATTTAGTGTTTGCATTTATCACGGGCCAAACCGTGATTTAATGATTGACAAACTAGAAGCACGTGGAGTGGAGATACTTATAACCAGTTTTGATACATACAGAATCCATGGACACATTTTATCAGATGTTGATTGGGAGATTGTGATTATTGATGAGGCCCATCGGCTTAAGAATGAGAAATCAAAACTGTACAAGGCATGTTTAGCAATTAAGACCCTAAAACGTTATGGTCTTACAGGAACAATAATGCAGAATAAATTAATGGAATTGTTCAATCTATTCGACTGGGTGATACCCGGTTGCTTGGGGACACGTGAACACTTCCGAGAATTTTACGATGAGCCCCTTAAACATGGTCAGCGATCAAGTGCTCCAGATAGATTTGTTCGAGTTGCTGATGCGCGAAAACAGCACTTAGTATCAGTTCTGCGCAAATATTTGTTACGAAGGACAAAGGAGGAAACTATTGGACATCTCATGTTGGGGAAGGAAGATAATGTTGTATTTTGTGCAATGAGTGAACTGCAAAAACGGGTTTATCAGAGAATGCTACAGTTACCCGAGGTACGATGCCTTATCAATAAGGATCTCCCTTGTAGTTGTGGAAGCCCTCTCAAGCAAGTCGAATGTTGCAGAAGGACGGTTCCAGATGGTATCATCTGGTCTTACCTTCACAGGGACAATCCAGATGGTTGTGATTCATGCCCTTATTGTGTCGTTCTTCCTTGTCTCATGAAGCTCCAGCAGGTTATCCCTAATGAATTTTCTCTTGGTTGTCTCTTGATAGATCTGTACTATGATTCCTTGATAGTCAATGATGTAGAAAATCTAATCTCAAAGTAAGTTCTCTAGTTTCTTTTAAGGAGAAATGCTGCTCTAGAGATATGCTCCTAAAGTGAAAGAAAATGAGATTAGGTTGCCAGATGCAAAACGAGTCAGACAACATAGAGAAGGAAAATGATGAACATCTAGGAACCCTCAGTTTCAGGTGATGCATAAATTAAGTAATTAAAACAAAAATTAATTAATTAACCAATGCTGTTTCTATTTATCAAGTAATTAAACCAAAAATTAATTAATTAACCAATGCTGTTTCTACTTATCAACTTGCTATTAGAAGTGGATGCATTGTTGTCTAGCAGAACATGTTAAAAGTGTGATCCTCTTTTTTGGTCTCTGAATTCTGATTTTTAATCTTTCTTTCCCCTTTAAAAAAGAAATGTTAATGAAACAAGAGAAAAGAAGACTCGGGAACATTTCTTGAAAATTAAAGAGGAAGAGTACCTCTTACAACCTCAGATCTGCCATTACCTTTAAAGATAATGATTCTTTGTCGTATGGTGGAGTATGGGGTGGACATAACCATGTTATTTCATTCGACTTTCTAGTTATTTGCAACATTGGTACCCCTCAATCCTATTTACTTTTCTTTTGAAATTATTTTCCATCCCTCTTTCATCATTTTGTATCCTCACTTTTTGGAGCTCTCTGAGCAGATAAGCAATCACTTGGAGCTTATCAAGCCTAATCCAAGGGATGATCCAGATAAACAAAGAAAAGATGCAGAATTTGCTGCTGCTGTATTTGGTAAGGACATTGATTTGGTAGGAGGGCATACTCAGAATAAGAGTTTCTTGGGCTTAAGTAATGTTGAACATTGCGGGAAAATGAGAGCATTGGAGAAACTAATGTCCTCTTGGGTTTCACAAGGTGACAAGATTCTTCTTTTCAGCTATTCTGTAAGGTACTATATCAATATTCAGTTCTTTTATCCTTTTGAGTGACCGAAACATGCAAATGCTTGCAAAAGCTAGGTGCTTGGCTAACAAATATAATTACTCCTTTTTGTGATGGAGATAAAAACGCCATATTATTTTGTATTTTAAGGCGTTGAGGCAGTTCTTTTTATTGTTGTCCTCAGTCGTTATCGTCATTTGATTACTTTTTATGATGATATCTTAAAATATTTCTCTTCGCCAATTATCGTCTGTCACATTATGTCAGTTCAAAAGAGTGCATGAGTAAGAGCTTTTTTCCTGCTTTATTTGATATTAGACCAGCTGAGTTTTGTTGTTGGAGATATGTCGAAATTAATTACATTAATGGGCTAACAAGTTTAAGGAATATTTTTAGTAATAGTCTAATGATTGTCTTCTTGAAGATAGTACTTCTAACCAATTGAGAGATGGGACTTCTCTAAATTTAAAAAATTTAGCTTCTGATTTTGTGTGAGTTTTAATTTATGGGTTTCTCTTTTCCTTTCCTTTTATAAAATTGTAAAGTTGTTTTTATTTCTATCTGATCTTGCAAATTGAAGAAAGGTCAATGCACTTTATCTGATTGTTTAACAATTGCTGTTTGATTTTTGCTAGCCTAACCCCTATCTTGGATTAGAACTAGAGCAGCATCACAAAAACTTCCGATCTGATCTCTGGTAGTGGTGCACTGTTATGACAACCTGAGGGCTGTGAATGGTTTTAATGAGGATCTCCATCTTTTTTTGCTTTTTGGGATAAGTAGGATCCGTCTCTTCTTATGAGGCTTACTAGATGTATAGTCCTTTTTCTCTTGTTTTGCAACTCCGTTACTGTGGAATCTGGAAAACAGCAAGAGTCACCCAAGGATCTGTTTTATGCTTATAGAAATATATATGTTGCGTTTATTGCATAGCTTTTCAGGCATATCTTATCTTTTCTCTAGTCTTAATTCCCTTCTTTTTAAAAATAATTGTCCTGAGCAGGATGCTGGACATCCTTGAGAAATTTATTATACGCAGAGGCTATGGCTTTTCAAGGCTTGATGGTTCCACCCCAACTGGCCTGCGCCAGTCTCTAGTTGACGACTTCAACTCTAGTCCTAGCAAACAGGTAGATTTTTGAATCAGTCAACTCTTCCAATCCCAAATTAGTTGGGGTTGGCTATATGAATCCTCTTCATCCAGTTGTGCTCTATTCAGGCCCATTCCTCTTTATTAATATGGAATAGAACAATTTTAGTAATATTAAACGTCATTTCTCTTTATCATTTCTGTAATTTTAAGTTGTTCTCATCTTAGGTGTTTCTTATATCAACAAAAGCTGGTGGACTTGGCCTCAACCTCGTTAGTGCAAATCGTGTAGTGATATTTGATCCAAATTGGAATCCTGCCCAAGATTTGCAGGCCCAGGACAGATCATTCCGATTTGGACAGAGGCGGCATGTTGTTGTTTTCCGCCTACTTGCGGCTGGTTCTCTTGAAGAACTTGTTTACACTCGTCAGGTCTATAAACAGCAGTTATCAAACATTGCTGTCTCTGGAAAAATGGAAAAACGCTATTTCGAGGGAGTTCAGGTTGAAAATTACTTTTCTTTGTTTATTTCCTCGGATTTAATTTTTTTTTCTTTACCATTCTTCCAGTTGGAAATGATTACTTATTCAGACTGCAGCTTTCAGGATTGTAAGGAGTTTCAAGGGGAGCTATTCGGTATCTGCAATCTTTTCAGAGATCTATCTGACAAACTCTTCACAAGTGAGATCATTGAATTACATGAAAAGAAGAGAAAGGAAGATCGAACTCATTCAAAACAGGATTTGAGTGGGATGTATTTTGTTCCTGAGAATGAACTAACTACAGCATCTTTGGTGGCACCTGAAAGCAGTAAACATAAAGAAGAGGAAGGCAGAGGAGTTGCTCCAATGCTTGAACACCTCGGTGAGTTCATTTTTTGTTTGTTTCTGATAAATTGGAATTGCTCTGAAGGTCCATTGTGGAAAGGCAACAGGAAAGAAAAGAATGGTAATTATGGAGGCAACCAAAGTAAAAAAATTCTCTAAAAGAAGAGGAAGATCAATATTGTAGCAGCTCTAGGTATTGATCGCACTGAATGGAAAGAAGGAAAATATTACTTGGTTATTTGATAAGATAGAACTAAGAGGATGGATGTAGTTCTTTTAAGAAATCTGCTATACTGTTCTTACCTTAAGATTCTCGAAGCTGTTGAAATGGTTGACAATCTTTTATCTTTTATTTTCCTTTTCTTTTTTTGGCAGCAATATTGAAGTTTTTTTTCACCTCAATTAACTCTGCTGATGTCTCTTACAAAGACAAAATTGTAGGATACAGATATACAATGGCATTGATCTTTATTGCTCACTCGACCTTTTGATGCCCAGGTATTGTATATGCTCATCGATTTGAAGACATTGTTGACCTTGGACCAGCAATGACGATAGAGAAAAAAGAACAGACTGTGCATCTAAATAACGCTCCGTGGCAGCCAAAGTGTTCAACCATTGGGAAGAGGAAATCAGATGCCATAACTGGGAAGGAGAATGTAGGAACTGGCTATCCTATAAAGATGCGCAAAAAGAACCAATTTAGCCTCATTGCCTGTTTCATGGGCATGGAAGAGGTTCAGTTTAGCAAATGGCTCTTATCTGCAACTCCAGCAGAGCGTGAAAAAGTACTAAAAGATTATCATAAGAGGCGAAAGGATAAAATTCATGACTTTAATGACAACTTGTAACTTCTGTAACATTTAGTCTGTACAGGTGCTGCTTTTTTCTTTTCTTTCTTTTATATACTCCACTTCTTAGTGTGTATAGGAAAGCTTTTAGGCTGTCCGTTGTATCTGTATCTTCATTGTTTTAGAGTATAAACAGTTCGCACTTGAATAAATGATGAGATAGTACTAGTCCAAAGTTAGTAAAAGCTTGTCTCCCAAATCTAGACTTTCACTTCATAAAGGAATATTGCATCTACTTTCTCTGCAACTTGAATCTGAGATTGTTTATGTTGGATTGATACCTTGGGAACATTGTGTTTCTATGATACTACACATAAGCTGTACGGTTGACTTCTTCATGAAGAAAAATAATTTGCAGTTAATTCCTCTGCTTCTTGAACCTTGATACTGGCTTTGAGCCGCAGACTGACTGACTGCTCCCTTTGATTGATATCAATATCAGTTGTGTGTTCTATGATACCGCCAGTAAAAGCCTGCTAAGAGGATATTCTCAGATACCGATCCCCTTAATATATCAATTGATCGTGCAAGAATGTACCTTACTACTGTCAAAGTGTAGTTCGGAAGGACGAGCAGCAGCCTGTAAGAAAAGCATTCAGTGTATATTTCTATAGTTCTCAACTCTGGAAAGATGCACGCAGAAACACATATTGTTATGTTGAAGATAATAGAGCAATATATTGCGGAAAAGATGCACGATACAGTCATGTTATGTTGAAGATGGTGGAGCAATATCAGCATACTTTAACCAATTAGCTCGAGCTGCCACACCAGCAAAGAGATGAACGCGATGCACAATGACTTTGGTGCTCGGGACCAAGATTATGTTATGAACAGAAATAAGCCCCAAGTCCTTTTCTCTCTACATATAAACGTTTTTCATGAGGGGAAAAGGCAGACGGAGGGGAATGATGTAGTTGCAATAAAAATAAAAATGACATTGTAGCCATGTCACCACAAATATGTTGAGAGACAAGAATTTATGCATAATGCAGACCAACAATATTACTCTTTTGAGTTTGTTAACATGGATTACAAATGGATCTGTTTCTACTTCATTTTTTTTTTTTTTTAAAAGACGAGAATCCAGAGACTAGCTGGTGGAACGATGCAGCTCGGACAGAAACAGACAACAAGAAAGACTCCTGCTATTTACAATTTTGAATGAAATCCAAGTCAACTGAAAAATTGAGCGTGCTGACAGGGATACACGTACGACCTACAGATCTTTCGCAGTTCAAGGGATGACATAACAGAAATGCAACAATGTCAGCTAACCATTCTTTGTCTCCCACTGCTGAGAAGAAGAAAACAAAGAAAGAACAAGCTGGAACAGCGAGAAATGAGATAATGCAGGTGGACTGGAACAGCAATGGCCCTGTCCAGGTAAGAACAAATAAAAGGCATAGTAGAATCATACTTTGTTTTCAGCTACAAAAAGAGCCTTAACATCCTCCTTCGCTTGTGGTTCTGTTGGAGCATTCACCGTCAAATTGGACTTGCCATAAGCTAGATTCCCAGTTAAGCAGTTTTCTGATACAATGCAATCTTTTAAGAGAAGCAGAAGTTAAAGAATACAGGAACTTGCAAATTGAATAATCCTCGGGATAAGAGAATTAGAGAAACTGGTAAAGTTTAC
Source organism: Nicotiana obtusifolia (assembly GCA_002018475.1). Taxonomy (NCBI): domain Eukaryota; kingdom Viridiplantae; phylum Streptophyta; class Magnoliopsida; order Solanales; family Solanaceae; genus Nicotiana; species Nicotiana obtusifolia. The sequence continues at coordinate 125,152 of MCJB01044851.1, read as the reverse complement.
TCATCGTTTCAAATGAAAGTTTTACCATGACATTCCTCTAAGAACCAGCACGAAATTGATTCAATAATCATGAATAGTCATTGGTCGGGCTGATAGCCTTCTCTGGATGATTTTTAAACAGGGTAGCTGCAAGCCTCCTCCGGATGATTTTTTGAAAGTACAAGAGGGGGGTGAATTGTAACCGATTTAAAATTCTTAATTAACTAAGCATGAGTTTAGTCGACTAGACTTTGCGCAGTGATTGATTTCAGTAGAGATAAACTAAATGAACAGAAAGAAAAAGAAGACACAACAGTTTTTATACCGGTTTAGTACCGGTGTGGTACCTACGTCCAGTTCCCTTGGGTCACAAGGGTTCTCTTAGATCTTTGATGAATGTTTACGGCCGTGATGGTTTTAGTACGTTTACCACCAACGATATACAACAACAATGATTCTTTTCTATGTTCACACAACTCTCATTTTCTATTCTAACTCATCCTATCTTTTGTGACACTTGTAGACTCAAGAATACAATGTTTGTACTAAGAACTAGAAAGCCTTAGAAACAGATGATGAAGTTGCGTGCTTTTGAATGTTCTTCTGCTTCTTCCTTTATAGCTTGATGAGTCTTCTGTTTCCTTGTCTTCTGGGATTGTATTGCAGCAATTCTAGGAGTCCTTTCCTTGTGAAGCATATACATCTAAGAAGAAGACCCAAGGGTAGCCTCATGAATCTAGCTTGAAATGGTAGCTAGATTCATTCTTAATCATGACGAATTGCTTCCTTCATTCCTCCTTGATTTGAGCTTCTGTAGAATCTTTTGGATTTGATCTCTGGCCTTGATTAGCTCTCTTCACATTATTGCGCGCTTGAGAATCTTTGACAAGATTGATTAATTGACTTTCCTTCTTTGTTCTTTGAATGATTGATTCATTTTTCATGTAAAGCAAAGTTCAAAATACATAGTCGTTGAGTAGGATATGTCATTAGTCAAGGCTTCTTTTTGATTATTGAACATTATTAAAATTCTAAGCTTAATAATCTCTCCCTTTTTTATGATGACAATAATCTAAAAACATTTTGACTAATTTATGAGTACTTCTCTTTTTCAGGTGTGCTCCCCCAGTCTTGAAGCTGGTTTTTGTGTGTTTCTCCCCCTGTCTTGTACTTGTACTCTTTTTCTTTCTTCTCCCCCTTTGACATCATTCAAAAAGAACAAGAAAAACAATTCGCAATAATAATAGTAGCTAAGCGGGCAAAAGATATATACAATTAAGCAATTATACTGAGCATAGTCGACCGACATGCTCATCCAAGACACAACCAAAATAGTTTTAACAACCACCACATAAAACAAAATAAAAAGATTGTCTAAGCATCCCAGACACTTAATTCCTTCCAAGGAAATACTTCAGAGTGTTGATCACTTTGGTGCAGATAATTTCATAAGAAACATCTATATCCTTGGTGACTTTGGTCAGCTTCTCAGTTACATCCTGCATGGCTCTGATCTCTTGCCTCCTTGTGGCTTGGAGAGTGATCCTTAACTTAGCCACGTCTGCTCCAGTTTCCTTGGTTACCGCCCTACTCTTGTCCACCTGCTCCTGCATAGAGGTTAGTACTTCCTTGATACCTGCAATGTTTTGTTGCATCAGCATCAGCTGATCTGAGGAAGAGGATTTGCTGGCTTCAGATTTGATCCCCCGGTGCTCTGAGGAGGGATGAACTCCAGTGCTTTGTCTTTCTTAAGCCATGTTCCCTCAATCAAGGTATATCCCATCATGGCAAAGGTAGTCTTGTCGTAGGTGCTGGAGATAGTTTTAGGAGCATAGAGAGACAAATCCACTTTCATAACTTTCAAGATGTGTGATATTAGCAAACCATAGAGCAATCTGCTCATCCCTGATGCTTTCAAGCATGTGCTGACGTACCCAGGCAAACCAGCTGATAGCTTTACCATTTACCAAATAATACAGAACAAATACATATGTGAGAGACAGAATACTCAGTGAACCAGTACGGGATAGCAAAGTGGTAGAAATAATATGGGCTAGGACACGGTGTTCAAATTTTAAATTCTTTGGACCTATATCAGGGGGTTTTTCGGACAACACACTCTTGGCTTCCTCAAACGACACTTCAAAATTATCTGGCTAGGAGTGTTGCACAAGAAAATTGTACCTAACAAACTTTGTTGCAAAGATCTTCTCAAACTGATAAGAGTCAAGAATGATACGAGTTCCTAAAACCATAGATTCTAGATCAACTTTATCATTTACAAAAAGATTTGCATAAAACATACGCACAGGCTCTTCATAGACAATATCACCAATAGTAGCAAATAGAGGGACAAGTTTCTAAGTTTCAAAAACAGACATAACATCACAGTGAGTGTTTTGCATAGACTTTAAACTAACAGTGCGGCCAAAAGCAATCAACTTTTCTTTGAAAGCAACAAACCTAGCCTTCTCTTTAGGGACATAGAAGTTCATCTTGTCTTCAGGGCCAAACTCTATACTTTCAGTTGATTCCCCTTTTCTGAGAAGATTGTTTAGGGATGGACTCCATTGGTCGTTTTTCCGCCCTCTTTTGGGAGAGGAGAATGTATTCTTGAGAGTCACTGGAATCTTCCTTGGTCAGTAGATGGTCTGTGCTTTCTGAGGATTCTACATCAATAGGATCCTCTTTGGTTTTCTTGAAGCGATGGCTTCTTCTAGGTATGTAGGAGGAAGGAGGGGGTTTGGTTTTGGCCATGAGTAAGAGAAAACAGAGAGATAGAGATTGAGTTTCTTTGAAAGAATGGGAGATATGATCGAGGGGGGAGGGGTTAAAAAAAGGCTGAGAAAACGCCTCGATTCTCGGAGAGATGTGTGAAGGGCAACTAAATAGTTGCCTTCTGCAAGCCCGCCGTCAGTTCACAATAAATACATGTACAGACTAATTGAGTACTTAAAAGATTTTTGGGGCGAAAATTACGGGAAAATATATGGACAATGATTAGACTAAGACAATTATGGAAAACATTAAATACAGTTATACGAGAATTTTACAAATACCAATTTTGTTAAAAAGGAAACAAAATCTTTCTTCAAGCAAAGGTTTTGTAAAAATACTCGCTAACTGATTTTCAGTATTTACAAATTCTAACACGATATCACCTTTAGCAACATGATCACGTATAAAATGATGCTTAATCTCAATATGCTTAGCCCTAGAATGATGCACAAAATTTTTTGATAGACAAATAGCAGTAGTATTATCACACATAATAAGGCTGTATTGTGGTCCGAGCCCGGGCCTAAATGGGCCAAACGGGCTTAGGCGGGCCGGGCTGAGGTGGTCCCGAGTCAAACGGTCCCAGGCCTAACGGGCCAAATGAGTGGAACCGGCCCACTGCGGTCCTAAGCCTAGATGGTGCCGGGCTAAATGGGCCGGGCCCGCGGGCCTAAACGGGCTTTTTCGTTCCGGGCTATTTTTTTAAAAAATTTTTTATCTAGGAAATTTTTTTATAAACTATATATGTATATACTAATATAAATTGCTTATATATATATATATAGTATATAATATATAGCTTATATATATATATATATATAATATATATATATATATACACACATATTGCAATATCTTTCTTAATCTTCCTCCCCCCAATGGAATGAGCACAACAAGGTATTAATACCACCATTAAAAGAAAAAAAACTAAGGAAGATATGCCAAAATACAAGTTACATATTAGTCTATGTATTATCTCTAACAAATCTCATAAATCCTTTAAAGTCTGGAGGAATTTTCGTTGGTGGTGGTAGAAAAGAAGCTTGTTCATCACCGCTTCCGAGCGAAGCAGCATCCTGCGCAAGTTCTGCTAGCATTTCTTCATAAGCTTCGTCTATCTCCGGTTGTGATTCTGCAAGTCCAAAATTTCTTCTTTCCGAACGGATCCAATCTCTGAAGAGTACTGATTTTTCCAAGCTCTCCCTCATAGATGCTCTATGATCACCGATTCGAAGTCTCGCTTGACTGAAAGCGCTCTTCGATGCCACTGTTGAAGCTTGAACACTTAAAATATCTCGAGCCATCCTTGAAAGAACCGGATAGTATTTTTGTTTATCCTTTCACCATTCCATAACATCGAAGGAGCCATCGGGATTCTCTGATTCAAGTACCTGCAACAAATAAACTTGAAACTCATTTAGTTGTGAACTATCACCAATATTATCACCTTGAGAACCCCTGAACTCCGTCCAAGAACTAAGGGCTTTTAGGCTTGCAGTTCTTTTAGATGATTGCGAACTAGACGAAGTAGGAGTTGTAATATTTGGTCTAGCATGATCTAAGGCAAGTTGATAAGCATTATAAATTGTTTGAGCATTTATTTTAATTGAGGCTTTTGCATCTTCAAGTGTAGCAAATTCCTCAGCTGAAAGTGATAAAGCATTATAAATTTTTGAATACCAAAAGTGAGGACCTCTTAATTTCATTGTAGGATTTAACACTGCAGCAACACCAAAAATAGGGGGGATAGGGATTTTTTTTTTTTAAACTTAGCTTTCATAGAATTAATAGCTTGTTGATAAATTAACCCACCCTCTGAAAATTAAGTAAATAAATCTGCAAGTGCTACAATATAAACTAAACAGTTAGAAATAGCAGGATAATATTGCCCAGATAATTCATTTGTAGCAACATGAAATTGTTATATAAAGTCTACAAGCATTTTAACATTAGTCCAATCTTGATTTGTAAGGTGCTCATCATCATCATCATCATCATCATCATCATCTATAGTAGCATTATACGTTGCGCTTATTGGGTTTCTATATTCATATGCAACAACTAAACTTTCATACATGTAATTCCATCTAGTCGGACAATGTTTAGGAACCTTTCTTTCTTTAAGGCCAAATTCATCACATTTTTTAAAATAGTCTCTAAGTCTACTTCTACGGTTTGAATAAAAAAGCCAACTAAGAGCCATTTTAACCTTTTCAATTTCTACATTTAAAACTTTCATACCATCACCGGTGATTAAATGGTAAAATATGAAAATACATCTAACATGAAAAATATTACTAAATGCGGGATTTAGTGTAGTTGTAAGCAAGCCTATAGCATTAGTGTTACTAGAAGCATTATCCATTGAAACCGACATTATTTTATCTTTAATGCAAAAATATCTACAAATATCTGCAACTGTGTTAGCAATAGACTTACCTGTGTGGCGTGAATTAATTATTCTATAAGCAATAATGCGCTTTTGCATTATCCACTCCTCATCTATCCAATGACTTGTAATAGTTAGACAATCACAGTCATTACCACTTCTACCAATATCAGTAGTAATAGCAATGTGACAATCTATATGAGTAAATAAATAGCGCAAATATTGTTCATATTCATGTTTATATTTATAAATATCGCTCTTTACAATTGCGCGAGGCCATCCTTTATAAGTAGGATTAAAAACTCTTCTAATATAATGCACAAAATGACGGTTAAAAGGAAAACTATAGGGTAAGCATATAACTGTAATCATTTTTGCCAATTCTTCACGATCTTTATTTGGATCATAATGTAAAATGCCACCGATAACAGTGTAAATTCCCGGTTGAACTAGATTTGAACCTGTAACCGTAGTATCTACACTTGTCCCCTCTTCCGCAGCTTTCATTTGTAAATATCTAGCTTTATCTCTAGGGTGTGTCAATATGTGTCTAGTCAAACTACCCGTACCGCTACGGTTGCCAGTATATTTATGAGCCATCAAAGACCCACAAGTTTTACACTTAGCCTTATTTTGTTCTCTTAGTTGAGTAAAAAAGTGCCAAACAAGAGATGTTTCGGGCCATTTAGAAGGTTTTCTATTAAAAGTAGGGGTTACTACAGGAGGGTCAGGCGGGGCATCAGTTAGGTATTAACAGGACTAATAGGTGTATCATCTAAATCCGACTGCATTTCATCTAAATCATCATTTTCCTCATCATTTTCAAAGATAGTTTGATTAGGATAAAAAGCATTCATAACTTCTTCATTTAATTGTTGACCTGGTGCAACATCATGGCAAAATTGACTATCGAAAAATTGAAAACAAGGGTTGTCACTATCAAGAATAACAGGTGGAGGAGGACGGGTAACAGGGGGAAGAGTAGTAGCTTGGCGACTAGATTCACCAATTTTAGATTTTCCCTTACCCTTACCACCAAATATTTTTTTCAAAGAAAAGTCCATATTAATTATAATTATACTAAATAAAACAAACAAAACTATAATATTAAAACATAAGAGTTGGAACGAATTTACCAAATTAACGAACAACTTCTTGAAAATTAAATATCGTTGAAGACTTGAAGACTTGAATACTTCAATTCACCAATTTCACAATTTTTCACGAAATTACAATAATAAAGTAAGCAATTATGGAAGAAAATTAGAGAGAGATTGAGAGCGATTGATGAATTTGTGAGTAAAAATGAAAGAATGGGGGGGTATTTATAGTTGAGAATAGGGAAAAAGTGTATTTATAAAAAGTTTGGAGTTAGAATAAAGTTTGGTGGCCAAATGGCTATTTTTTAAACTTCCAAACAGCTGAAAATTAAAGGCCAACAGCTAGATTTTAAAAATCTGACCGTTGGCCCTTTTAAAAAAAAAAATTTAAAAATTGCCGTTGGGGCCCGTTTGACCCGTTTGGCCCGGTTGAACCGACCCAGGCCCGCCTGCCGGTCCCGGGCTAAACGTTCTTGGACTCACGGGCTATTTGGTCAGGACCGGCCTGCTATGGGCTTTTGCACCACTAGAGACCGGCCCGTTTGGTTGGTACGCGGGCCTGGGCCCGTCCCGGGCTAAGCCCGGCCCTCAATACACCCTTAAGTCATAATAGGAACACAGTTAAGACGTAAATCATAATCTAATAGTTGATCCATAATCCATAGAACTTGTGTGCAGCATATTCCGCTTCAGTAGTGGATAGGGCTACATAGTTTTGTTTCTTGTTGTGCCAGAATATAAGAGATTTTCCAAGTAATTGGCACGTTCCACTTGTACTTTTCATGTCAATTTTATCTCCTGCAAAATCTGCATCGGAAAAACCTTTGAGATCAAAACTATCTAAACTTTCGTATCATAATCCATGGTCGACTGTCCCTATCAAATATCTGATAATACGTTTAACAGCAGTCAAGTGAGATTTTTTAGGAGCTGACTGATATCTTGCACATTTGCAAAATGTTGAACATAATATCACGTCGACTAGTTATAAGATAAAGTAGGGAGCCAATCATACCTCGATACATTGTTTCATCAACACTCTTACTGTCTTTACCTTCATCCAAGGTAAATCCCTTTCTGTACTTAGTGAGTCACATGATCTTCGGGGTCGTTCGTGTCATCGCATATTTTCAGATAGGGGGGACATTTTAAAAGTCTTTGGTGTGGCATGTGGGGCGGCGTCATCACTATATGGCTGCTCGACAAACTGATCGAGATCTCTCTTCGACAAGAGCTTAGGGCGCTTGGTATCTTATCGACCCTTTCTTGGTGTTCTCTCATTTGGTTCCGAAGTGCTTTGTTGTCATTCTCCATTTCCTCCATCCTTTTCAGAATGGCTATGAGAGTGTCATCACCTGCACTACTAACGACATTGTGAGTAATAACTGTCGTTGGAGGAGGAGGAATTTGATCATGCTACTCGTCCGCTGGTGGTATAACGCAAGTCCTTGCATTTTTTGTAGTCGTGTCTCGAACAGGATTATGAGGACGTTGGTTAGCATGTCAATTAGCCAAGCCTCAAGGAGCTTTTTTACTGCTGGTGGCATCTCCTCCGCCACGGATATGGAGGCTCCCTTACCAAGAGATTTGTGATGCTATAGTGAGGAGGGGATGACCCACCCTGCCTGGGGGAGGCATTGGGCGTTATGTCCTCGTCCACCACTTCTGAGCTCTCATTAATGATATTCATGAGGTTGGTGGGTCGTTCTTTCTTCTATGTTACCTGTCATATTAGATCTGTGCATACAAAGAAAGGGGATCAAGTTCTTGCTTTCTCTTTTTTTTTTTTACGTTAGCGATCCGTGTTAGCTATAGATCTAGAGGAACTAAAAATTTAACTAGGAATCCCCACAGACGGTACCAAATAGTTTGACCAAAAAGTATAACTTTCGGTTAAAACTATTGTATTTATATAATGAAGGTTAAACCTAGTTAATGATAATATCTCTAAATACGGACCTTGAAAGTGTGGATAATGTGTGACAGATTTAGTGGGAGATTTACAATAACAAGCATTAACTTTTTCAAAAAGTATGAGCAATAATTGATGAGTAACTAGCAATAAATGGCATTTAAACAAAGGAGTGATTCACCCAATAAAGAATGAACTAGATGATTGTTCCTCCTGACAATGATAAGTGACAGATAAATCCTAGAATATTCGAACTATTCTCGGATCTGATGAAAAAATATGGAATAACACAAACAAGAATCTTGATGAAAATATAATGTTCGTATCTTTGCTAAAGAGAGAGAATCTGTTCTTATCCCCTGAATATTACATATATTTTTCCCTCTCTTTTGTCCTTTTTATATGGGACATATCCCCAGTAAACCGTAATAGTACATGTACAGAGACTATTCTTTAGAATATTTTCTCTATTATCCTATTCTAAAAACTATCCGTTATAATTCTTTCCGCGGACCTCGTCTTCAATCATCATAAGCATCTCGACCACGAGCTTCGTCATTTCCTGATCGACCTCGACTGATTTTTCCTCAATACTTCCTCGCCCTAAATGTTTCGTGGTAGATTCGACCTATACAATAGTTACTTTTCACACTTGGAAGAATCTATAAAAGCTACCTCTAACACACTCGATATAAAATCAAACACTTCAGAGACTCTGCTCCTGTCTCCAATCATATCTTTTTTTTAATTCTTTATGACCCCAGATGGATTTCTCTGTCTCTGATCATATCTAGAAGAACGGAAATGATTAAATCTTCAGATGAGGATTAACTTCACCTTGTTCATGAACTCAATAAGGATAGCCAAATAACATATGGTGGTTTAGGATTTTAGGTTTCTATAGGCCTTAGGAACTCATTTATATTTGACAATTTAAACACGTTTTCAACAGTTTACAGTTCTATCATTGCTCTTTCTAGGTGTGTACATGAAAAATTCTACAACATGCCAAACATTTTGCTTACTTTCAAGAGAAAGATATGCACAATCTTTTCCCCTTTACAATATAGGATCCATCGGAAACCAATCTTAAATCAGTCAGCAGTTTAACAATCAAAAAACCTGCATCAACTTCTTTGGTGAGAGGTCCTTTTTCATTTTTTTTGAAATGGATCGTCGAGTTCCTTTTCCATAGCAACATAAAACAGAAAATTTTCCTATAAAATAGCAGACATAATACCTTCCATAGATGACTGAGTCATAACTTTAATTAGACATTTTAAAAAATTTATAAATAGCATCCTGCCAGTGGAAATATTTAAAGATGCTGTATACTAATAAAAAAGATCATAAATAAAAACATCATTTATACTACGGATTAAATGTAAGAGAAAAAGCATTAGAAGCTTCTCTTTCAGGCGACTTGCGGCAACCTTACACGGATGCCGTTCATGGCTGCTCTGGACACTGGCCAGCCACCTGATGGTGCTGGTCAGTCGTCTTCTCCTTCCCCACAACCTTCTACATCAAACACACACGTAAATCCAATCCAAAAATACGTCGATATTCTTCAACCTAAAGTTTTGAATGCCGTCGCTCAAACCCTACCCACTATACCGATCAAACCTATTGAATATCTACATGGTGAACCCGTCGTTCGCTGGAAAAAGGCAGAAGTGAAGCACTCGATCGTCAAACAAGGTTTGCAATTGGCAGTTCTTGGAAAATTCTCGTATGGCAAACCTGTGATCAATGAATTACGTAAAGTAATTCCGATTCAATGTGAATTAAAAGGATCATGTTCGATTGGACTAATCGAGGACAACCATTTATTGATACGACTTTCATTAATGGAGGACTATATTCATCTGTTATCGAAGCCGGCATATTATTTGAAGGTCGATGGCAGCATGTGGCAGATGCGATGCTTGAAGTGGAATCCATGGTGGACGCCTGAGGAGGAAACACCAATAGCAGTAGCATGGATCAGTTTTCCAGAGCTCCCTCCTAACTTTTTTGGTAAGGAGTTTGTATTTTCTCTTGCCCGGGCAGTAGGAAATCCTTTACATGTTGATTTGGCTACACAAAATGGTACTAGACCTAGTTGCGCAATAGTAAAAGTCGAGGTGAATTTGTTAGCCAACTTGCCGCAAAGGATTAAGATTGTCGAAGAGGAAGATGATACGGGCCCAGAGGTATCAAAGTGGATTAAAATTAGGTATGACTATATGCCTAAGTATTGCAAGGGTTGTAAGAAGCAAGGTCATAATGAACAAGAATGTTGGGTGATCAAGCCAGAATTAAGACCTATTGATGATAGTAAGAATAAAGACAAGGAGATCGTTGGTACGACTGCCAATTCTACTATAGTTCTTACAAGTGGTAAGGTCGTCGGCAGACCCATTGTTCATCATGCTAGACAGGAATGGATGCAAGTTAGAAATAATAAGCATCAACGGGATAATAAAGGCCATATTGTAGAAGCTGTAAAATTTAATGATAAAGGTAATGGCAAGGATAAAGGAAAGAACAAAGAGCAAGAGTTGATAATCACAAATAAGTTCGATGCCTTGGAGATGGAGGATGCTGAACATTATACACTACAAATTACAAATAATGGTGAGAAATCAAATAAAGATTTGTTACGTGTGAAGAAAGAAGCAGTTGAACAAGTGTTAAATAATGAAAAGCAAGGAAAAATTAATAATGTGAATGGGAATCGACTGGTCCATAATGTATATGGAAATCGAGGTGCAAATAATGTTGATCATCCGGGTTCGATAGATGTAGATATCGAAGTTGGTGGTCGAGCTAATGTCGATAAGTATCGAAGGATGCTGAGATCGGAGTGGGTGGTCGAGTTGATAATGTCGATTATCAAGTATCGAAGGGTGTTGAGATTGGAGATGATGGTCGACATAAAGAGGTCGATGAAAGGGCTCGAAAAGAGTCCACAATCGAATGGGTGCATAGAAAATTTGGAGTGGACAAAGACGAGTTGAGGAAGCTGAATGTGACTGACAGTGGTCGAGATCGAGTACAAGAAAATTCGGGGACAGCATCGACCAATATTAATTCAGCTAGTCGATGCCTAGTTGAGGAAGTCTCGAAGTCATCAGATTTCGATGCCACTTTAGCCAACACAGGGGAATTTGTCGCAATTGTGGATGGTGTTACAGTGTATCGTGATATGCTTGCGAACATCGATGTTCAGCCACAAAACATCGATGTTCAAAGTACACTGCCTACGGTTCCAATTGTGGACGGTACTCAAGTGCTTGCCAACTTCGATGTTCAAAAACAAAACATCGATGTTCATAGTACACTGCCTACAGTTGCAACGGTGCATCCAAAGGGGATAGTCATTCACGATCTTCAGTCTATAGAGGTCCTAAACGATGGTGATTCAACAATGATGGTAATTCCCAATCAAAGTACGGAGCAGAACATCCAACTACAGGTTAATGTTCCATTGAAAAGTCCGTTGCAAACCTTGCACGACTTAGTTACACATAATGTGGAACCGATTGGAAACATCGTCATCGAGAATCAATTGATTGAGGAAGAAGGTGATAACGAGTCTACTGCTGCAAGTTTCAAACAAGTAGCTCGAGAAGCAGATATATCACCTTTATCTAGCCCAAAAACAGTAAAGAAAAATAAGAAATCCCAGAAGCCACAGGTCAGAGAACAAGTTCAACCTACAAGAATTTTGCCTCGACGGGCAACGTCACACAGTAAATGATGATGAATACACTTATATGGAACATTAGGTCTATTAACACTGAACAGGCCTTTCCAAGAGTCATCAACATGCATCGGGAACATAATTTTTGTGTTATTGCATTGATGGAACCATTTCAAAAGGCTGGACACATACAAAGATACAGGAGAAGGCTACACATGGAATCTGCATACTCGAATATCAATGGGAAGATTTGGTTGTTTTTTGATGCAGTAGTCGAATGGGAATTGGTAATGGAAACTGAGCAGCAGGTAATCGTCAAGGTGCGGCATCATGAATTAGATCATCAAATTATGATGACTTTTGTTTATGCTAAATGCGACGCACTTCAACGACTTGAATTGTGGGATAATCTGTATTACATGGCGAATGATTTGGAGCTTCCTTGGCTAGTAGGAGGTGATTTTAGTGTTGTGCTTCATGAGGATGAGAAGATAGGTGGATTGCCAGTGCACCCTCCGGAGTAT
>MCJB01044851.1:70839-112684 GCA_002018475.1 Nicotiana obtusifolia | reverse complement strand
ATCAATTTGCCATTTCAAAATTTGTTTCCTACAATTGATGTAGAACACTTGATTAGAACTGGATCAGATCATGCACCATTGCTTATGACGTGTGGGGAGTAGATTTCAAAGTTTGTGAAGCCATTCAAATTTTTGAATTTCTGGACAAAGCACGAGACGTTTATGGAAGTGGTGAGACAGAACTGGGTTGCTGATTTTTTAGGGGATCCGTATCTTATGTTTAAGCATAAACTCAAGAAAGTGAGAGCAGCTTTGTCGATTTGGAGTAGACAGACCTTTGGTGACATCTTTAAACAGTTAGCGATCCTCGAAGACATTGTCAAAGTGAAAGAGATGTTGTTCGAGGAGGAGCCGACGATAGAAAACAGAATTGTACTTCAAAAAGCGCAGGCAGAATTAAAAAGATATCTCAGCATGGAGGAGCAGTATTGGATGCAAAAAGCTGGATTGAATTGGTTTGAGGAAGGGGATAGGAATACAAAATTTTTCCACAATCATGTCAATGGGAAGAGACAAAAACTACAGCTGAAAAGAATACAAAAGGGAGATGGATCGTGGTTAGAAGGACAAGAACGACTGACCGAGGCAGCAATTGATTTTTATCGAGGTCAATTCACGAGTGAAGGAGATGCGGCAGACTTCTCGATGTTGGACAGTGTGCCATCGATGGTAACCATGGATCAAAATTGGGAGTTGTGTAGATATCCCACTTTGGAGGAGGTCAAGGCAGCAGTATTCGAACTGAGTGGGGAGAGTGCAAGTGGTCCGGATGGTTTTTCTGGACTATTTTATCAGGTATGTTGGGATGTGATTGGATACGATATTCATGGTATGGTGTTACATTTTTTTGGGGGTGCACCTTTGCCCAAATCCATCACACATACTAATTTGGTATTGTTGCCTAAGAAGTTGAATGTTCAAACGTTCTCAGATTTAAGGCCTATTAGCTTGAGTAATTTTATCAATAAAGTTATCTCGAGAGTTATTCATGACAGATTGGAGAAGTTCTTACCTAGCTACATATCTAGGAACCAATCTGGGTTTGTAAAGGGGAGAAGTATATTTGAGAACATTTTGCTTACACAAGAGATAGTTACTGACATAAGGATGAGAGGAAAACCAGCTAATGTCGTTATTAAACTTGACATGGCTAAGGCATACGATAGGGTCTCCTGGAAATATTTGATGCATGTGTTACGAAGGATGGGATTTGCCGAGCACTTCATTACTATGGTTTGGAATTTATTGGCTAATAATTGGTACTCTGTGCTGGTGAATGGACAATCGTCAGGTTTTTTCAAATCGACAAGAGGAGTGAAACAAGGAGATCCTTTATCTCCTGCTTTGTTTATTCTTTCCGCAGAGGTGCTATCAAGATCATTGAACAAGCTGTTTGAAGATAGATCATTTGTGGGATTTGGTGTGCCAAAATGGTCTGATCCTTTGAATCATTTGGCATATGCGGATGACATAATTATTTTTGCTTCTGCGCATCCTCAATCATTGAGCAAAATAATGGAAGTTTTGGGAAGATATGAGAAAGTGTCGGGCCAGTTGATTAATAAGTCGAAGAGTTCGTTTTATATGCATGCCAATGTGTCTCATATGTTGGTCCAGGCAGTTGGAGATATCACGGGCTTCAACAGAGGTAAGTTCCCTTTCACTTATCTTGGGTATCCTATCTTCTATTCTAGAAGAAGGAAGGAATACTACGATGATCTCATCAAAAAGGTGAAAAATAAATTACATGCTTGGAAAGGAAAATTATTATCGATTGGGGGAAAGGCTACATTGATTACTAGTGTGCTTCAAAGTATGCCGATACACATGCTCTCAGTGTTAGATCCACCAAACAATATATTGGAGCATCTTCACAAATTATTTGCTAGATTTTTTTGGAGTACTAAAGAAGAGGGGAGGAGTAGACACTGGTCTTCATGGCTGAATTTATGTTTACCTAAAGATGAAGGAGGATTGGGATTTAGATCACTTCATGATGTTTCTAAAGCATTATTTGCTAAACTTTGGTGGAGATTTAGGACATCGAAATCATTGTGGTCTAATTTCATGTGGAATAAATATTGTAAGAAAGAGTTACCAACTGTGGTGCAATTTCGACAAGGGTCGCATGTTTGGAGGCAAATGTTGAATGCTCGAGATAATATAGAGCATGAGATTTTGTGGGAAATAAAGTCTGGATCAACTAATGTGCGGCATGAAAATTGGACAGGATTAGGTGCTTTGTATCATGTTGTAGATGATGATTTTCCAATAGATGAAACATATCAAGAAGTTGTTGAATTGCGACAAAGTGGAGCATGGAATAATCAACTTTTGGGGCAGATATTACCAGCAGATATAGCAGCGCATGTGCAAGAAAATATCCACTATGATGATAGTGACACTGGCTGGGACAAACCACAATAGATGCCGAATCCATCAGGGAAATTTTCAGTGAGTAGTGCCTGGCAGCTTGTGAGGCATCGAGCAGATACAAATAAAGAGTTCATTCTAATGTGGACAAAAGGATTACCATTCAAGATCTCGTTTTTTCTATGGAGATTATGGAGGCAGAAGATCGCAACTGATGATTTATGGAGAAGGCAAGGATATATAGTCATGTCGAGGTGCTGGTGCTGTCAACACCCTCAGGAGGAATCGATCGACCATATATTTTTATCTAGTCCCACAGCAAAGAAGGTCTGGGAAACATTTATGGGGGCTGCAGGAATTATTGGTCCTCGAGTTCAGTTGAAACAAGTTATTAGAAGCTGGTGGAGTGCAGGGTGTAGTCCGAAATTGAAACCATTATTTCAGGCAGCTCCGGCCATAATCACGTAGGAGCTATGGAAGAAAAGAAACAAGGGGAAGTATGGAGGAAATGTTTCGACTAATAGAGTGATACATGAAGTAAACAAAACTTTATACTACTTAGCAAGGAGCAGATATCCATGGCTAGCTAATATACCTCTATTATGGCCGGAGATGATTCAATACTTTCAGGACTATAAGCCGATATTGGTGACGAAGAGAATAATGTGGCAATATCCAAATAGAGGGTGGTACAAATGTAATACGGATGGGGCGTCGAAAGGAAACCCAGGTCCTAGTTCTACTGCATTTTGTGTAAGGAATGACAATGGAGATTTAATGTTCGCAAAAGCAGTTGACATTGGGGTAACCACTAATATTGTTTCGGAGGCAAAAGCAATATTGCAAGGGCTTCAATATTGTGTGGAACATGACTTGCATCCTCTTGTATTAGAAACCGATTCTTTGGTGTTGAAGAAGGTCATAGAGGGAGAGTGGGATACTCCATGGGGTATCAGTACAGAAGTGAGGATGATCAAGGAGATGAAGGATCACTTTAATGTGATATTTCAACATGTATTCAGAGAAGGAAATGCAATGGCGGATTTTTTAGCTAACATGGTTTTTTCTTTTGCAGGTACTTTACAGTTTAACTCATTCAATGATTTACCAAGTGCAGGAAGGAAGCTAATCAACTTAGACAAAGCGCAAACACCTAATCTTAGGATTAGGATTGCAAAGAAAAGAGCTCCAGATTAATGTCTTTACATGATGAATGTTCGCCTTGCTGCATTAAAATGGGTGCACTTTTAAAACACTATCCAGTGGTATTAGTGTGTTATCATGCTCAGTCTGGAGGTAGGATAAAAGTGTACGAATGTATAATGCAGCGAGGTAATCTCTTTGGACATGATAGCATCTGGAGTAGAAGTGACTTTGTTGAAATTGGACACTGTTTTAATTTGAGATTGAACAAAGCTCGATATCAATTGGGAAGGTTGACATTGTTTGGTTTTCAGAAAGAACAAACATCAATGTTTGTCGTGGAAAACATCGATGCTTCTTTCATACTGTTTTTCACAGTTTAACTGGAAGGTATGCTGGCTACACTGTATTAGAATTTGCGCACTATTAGAACATTATCCAGTGGTATTAGTATGTTATGATACTCAATCTGGAGGTGGGATAATAGTGTCCGAATGTATAATGCAGCGAGGTAATTTATTTTGGTATGATATCATCTGGAGCAAAATGTGGTTACTCGAATTTGAACACTGTTTTGCTTTGGGCTTGGACAAAGGTCGAGGTCATTTTTCCTTGTTGGTTGTCTTTGAAATTGGACAATATGTTTCTTTAAGATCAGACAACTTCATCTCTTTACGTCAATTTGGACAATGGTCGTGGTCACAGTGGGATGAAACAAACGATGGTCGAACAATGGTTTGTTTCTTTATTAACTGGAATGTTTGCTGGCCTCACTGCATTAGCCTTTGTGTGTTATTATAACACTATCCAGTGGTATTAGTGTGGTATCATGCTCAGTCTGGAGGTGGGATAATAGTGTACAAAGGTATAAAGCAGCGAGGTAAGGTCTTTTGGAATGATAGCATTTGGAGTAAAAGTGATTTTGTTGAAATTGGATACTGTTTTGATCTGAGTTTGAACAAAGGTCGATATCAATTGAGAAGGTTGACACTGTCTGGCTTTGCGAAAGAACAAACATCGATGTTTGTCCTGAAAAACATCGATGTCTCTTTGATACTGGTTACACTATTTAACTGGAATGGATGCTGGCTTCACTGTATTAGAATTTGCGCACTATTAGAACATTATCCAGTGGTATTAGTGTGGTATCATGCTCATTCTGGAGGTGGGATGATAGTGTGTGAAGGTTTAATGCAGCGAGGTAATTTGTTTGAATATAATAGCATATGCATCTCGAGGTTGGACAATGATCGAGTTGTGTCTTTGAGTTCGAATAAACATCGATGTCTGTTGCATAAACATCGATGTTTCTTTGAAAGGGTCAGGATGTTACAACAATTTTGGTCGAATTCAATTCGAATGAAACCAATGCTCGATATCATCTGCCACAAAACATTATGTGCTCGAAGTTGGACATTTATTGTTCGGAATTGGATACAATTGTGCTTTAACATCGGACAAAGTTTGGATACAATAGCATCTGGCAATGAGTCGAATAAACATCGATGTTCTGAGTATACATCGATGTTTATTTGAAATGGAAGGAACGAAAAGGAGCTGGAAGTAGTCATTCATATTAAAAGTGCCAATGTGAGACAGCCACAAATATTACAAGTGCATAGCCGTTTACAGAATTGATGCAAGGTGAAGGAAGATGGAGATTCATGTTTGCCATGGTCATTCGATCGCAAAATTTGGCGCCTGATGAGAGCGTTAGAGGTGCTACTATATTTTGCAATTGGCAGATGAATACATATGCCTTCACGATGAAGATATTTGGCTACATACGAGTTGTAATAGATAGTTTTCGTATAGTAGTTGGATTAATTTTTATTTTTCGGACAATTTGTAAGATACGTTTTTTGTTCTCCTTTGATATATATATATATATAACCTCTAAGCAATTAGCTTAGAGGTATATTTGCTTTAAAAAAAAAGATCATAAATAGCATATTGATAAAATACACATTAATTTGATTAGTTATAGGTAAGACATAAATCAGTAACAGAGAGAACATGCCTATTGCAGACACCTTTTCAGGAGAAGTATCCTCAACAGTCTTCTATCTATCAATTACTTCGCACCAATAGGCAAGTCAATGTCAAGTCATCTCAGACTAACTCAAGTTTATGCAATTCTCAAATTCAAGTTCAACACATGATGAGCGCAAAATACAACACAAATTATTGCTCGTTGGTCGAAGATAGTATTGTTAAATTATTATATCCATAGGGATTGGATTTAAACAGTGTCCGAATAATCTTTAATTAATTACTATCTAAAAAAATTAACATTTGATTGAATGATTATCAACTATGATTAACTACTAAAGACGTGAGTGTCTATTCTTCTTTTGTTAAAATATTTGATTTGTCTGCTTTAGTCGTAGGCCCTGAATTTTTATCCATTCTTTGTGCAGCCAAGACTGCGCCCCCTCCTTTGGTCGGGGACCTTTCTGACTGGGTGGGCCCGATTCTACCTCACATCATGGGAATTCGCGAGTGACCAGGATTTTTCAAGAAGTTCGGCCTGCTCCTTCCTTGGCCGGTGAGTTTATCTATATATGTTTTTGCTGTTTTGACCTCATGGTCGCCTACTTATTGTAGTTTGCTCTTGGTGGTGATGATAACCTTGCTTTGATTTTTTCTTTTTCAGCCTAAGGATCTTCGAGGAGGCCGAGGGCTCCTTCTCCTGTGTTTCGTAAGAGGAAGGCTGCCTCCTCTTTGGCGTCTATCATTAATTCTATCTGATAAGTTTGCTCCTGGTTTAATTTCTTGGGCTTTTACTCAGATTTCAAAGCTCCAATTGTCTTTTTAACTCGAAATCACTTCCTGCAAGGCATATAACACATAATAAGTGCAATTCGCCATCATTTAAGCTCAAACACAAGTAAAATACAGTAATTTGAGTGCAAACTACGGCTAAAACACGAGTTTCTCGCCTATTATAACACACTCCAGTTGTCTCATGTCACATCACAAAATAAGTTTCTGCAGCACTTGAAAACACTGTAGTTTTATTATCAATACCATGTCATGTCCAAATAAATTCTGTAGCACTTGCAAATACTGTAGATCTACTATCGCATATCAGCAACTCAAACGTCTGAGAAAGCATTAACATGTCAAAGTGTTCAACCACCATATGACATAACATACAAGCATACCGCTGCCTCAGGAGCTGTAGCATCAAAAAATGAGGCCTCTGCCTTAAGGTCTTGCATTAAAGCCTTTACATATTCGACTTGGAACTCCAAAACATTCCCTCTTCTGTTCAGTAACTCAATTGTTTGCTTGGCTGCCCTTAGAGCATAATACCTCTCCTAGAAGAACCTGCATGTAAGACAGAAGTGGAAAATTAGATTCAAAAAGTTATAACTGGAAAAGGGTTTTAAGAACAAAATCTCACGGACTTCTCAGTAAAAAGGGGGAAAAGGATGAAGCATATATTCATAATTAACCAAACATACACTTGCGAATTAGCCAGACAAATAGCAAATTAAATAGTAGGTTTTTAACTTGGAAATGATCATGTAAACAGCACAGACTCAAAGCCAAGCCCCCTAAGCATTCCGCTATTCCTGTCCTAAGCAACAACTTATCAGATAGATTAAAAAAAAGTATTGTGGAATTCAGGAAAGAGAAAATGAGGCATATTCCATGATTTGGCAAAGAAGATTCTACCACCGTCAGACTCCTCATTGGAGAACAATAACTTTTTCAGTCTTAAGAGTTCAACACAAGGAATGGTTCCTTTTGATCTAGGAAGAGAGTCGATCAATCGATCAACAACATGTAAATCCCAAAATAGTTGGGGTCGACTATATGAATCTGCTCCATCCATTCCGCTCTAGTCATTCATCATAGTTGTATACTATTTTTATAGACTATCAACATACCACAATCCTCCTCATACCCCAGAGAGTTAATGGCGCACACTAGAAAACTTGGTGGATAATGTGTCTACCCTTCTACCCTTCTCCACTTAAATATCAGACTGTTGTAAGGTTCTAACCCGTAGAGTGCACCTAACCCGCTTCATGCGTTGCGTTCTTACTACTAGGCCAAAAATCTAGGGGCAATCCTCCTTTATTTGGGCTTAGAACAAGAAATACTTTGCACATAACAGGAGTTCGATCAAAGAAGAGTTTCTTAACACAACAAAATAAAAAAATTCCTTTTAATCCAGAAAGAAAGGCAAAAACTTTATGCATTAAGCATCATGTATAATCAAAAGATAAGTCCCGCACTTATAGCTCAATCAAACTAATATTTCCAAGTAACTGAAACGAGCATAAGCAAAAGGCGCAGACTAATTGGAATCACATAGTGAATAAATACCAAAAATTCATTAGTGTGAACTAAACGACCAGGAAAATATGCAGCTTTACCAAGCGGAACCTGAAAAAGGAAAAGCACATTAATCTCTTAGACAAAAAAGCATAACACTCTATTAACCAGTCAAAAGTAAAACGTTCAGTAAATAAAAATTAACCTGTGTAGCTGGTCGGGAAGCCAGTGAACAAGGTTAACAAGGCTTTTGTTGTCGGCCACGAAATCTCGGAGCTGGTCCAGTTGCTTCTGCTGCTCCGAGATAGTTTCCTCCACGCGTTTTGATGCTTTATGTGCTTCTTGCCGGAAACAGCGAGAATAGTAACGTCACTGTGCCCTTTACAGGTTCTTCCATGACTTCACTTTCGACAGTTTCCACTTTTTGTCCTCTGTTTCTGGCGGTGGCGGGAAAACAAAAAACTAGGGTACCTTTTAAAATATAGTTATGGACTAATGGTTTAGGTTTGAGAAAAAAATTTAACTTATATGTACTAACCAATAAAATTTAGGAATTTTGACCAAAATATGTATTTTTTGGCTTCACAATTCTACGGATGTGTAGTTTTTATTTCTTAGGATTATATTTGCAAAAACTTGATCACAATCTTGTTTTACCAAAAATGCGAATCTCAGTTCAAATAATTAAATTTATATAAATAAAGGGTGATCCTAGTTAATGATAATATTCTTAGATCTTGATATTAGAAAAAGCAATTAACAAGTGTTCATGCGAGCAGTAAAGGCACCACGTGATAAATGCTCTGAAAAATCAAGAACATTGATGTAGCATATAAAATTCGATAGGCAATAATAAATGGTATTTAAGTAGTTAAGGGAAATGATTCAATCAATAAAATATGGAATAAAAGAACCTTCCGTCTGACAATGTTTGAAAGACAAATCCTTGAATATTCAAGGATTTCTCGGATCTTGGTCAAGTGTAGATAAGAATTTCAGTAAAAAGTAGATCTTTTTATTGAGTGAAGACCGAATCTTTTTGTCAAAGTGTTTTTCTTACAAATGAATCTCACATGCCCCAATCATTGTCTTTTCTTCTATTTATATGGTACATGCTTCTAAGAAACCCTAAAAGTACAAGTACAAAGAATATCCAATAGAATATTTTCTCTAGTAACCTATCTTGAAAACTAGTGATTACAGCTCTTCCGAACGTATTCGACCTCGACCTCGTCTCTTGTTGACGCATTTACTACGGCCCTTGTTGACTCTTCGACCACGGACTTTTCTGCTTCTTTGGGTCATTTCAATGAACGACTAATTGGGAACTTTCTTAGTATTATCTTGGCATGGATATTCTAACGCCAGATTTTGACCCATACAGTTAGTCCCTCCGTTTATTAAGGGCGGCCTCAGGCGGGCTTGATGAGCGGATTCTATTCATTGTGGTCGAAACAGTTGGGCGAGCTGAGTGGGTCGTGATGATTATGCGGACTAGCAACGTGGCCCTTTGTGAGCCGCAAACCTCGAACGCTTCGTTTCACATTCGATTTGTTGGAGTTTGTGTTGTCCACGAATCAAGTTGATGCCACGACGTCATACATCATCATGACGCGTATTCCCGATGCGCTGCTTTGTTTTGCGTGGGACTCCTAATTGAACCTACCTCTTTGGTTCCGATGCTAGGTAACAATGAGTCGCTTTCTCGGTTCCGATACCTGAATCCTTATCAATAGGGATGTGCGGGTGTAATTTCAAAGTTTACAGATTTCCTGTATCGAAACCCTATATCCTCTTTCTCTTCTTCCATTGTTGTGCATCTTTCCCCTCTGTTCCAGTGATTCTCGTCATTTTTAATCCTTCGTTGTTTGGTATCTCTCTCTCTTTCGTTGAAACATGTTTAACTTACCCTCTGAGTCCAGCGGGGGAAGTGATGTGGTCCCTCTAGCAATAGTGTTTCCCCCTCATGCGGAGAATGTTCCCGCTACCATCGAGGACGGAAGCTTCCCCACGGTGGAGGAGATAGCTCCTCGTAACCCCGATACCAGGTCTGATTTCTCGAAATTGCCTGAAGCCGAGCCCTAAACCTTTAAATCGGCGATGAAAGAGGCTGATTTGTTGGAGCTTAAGGCTAAATACAACCTTCTCAATCACGTCGAGTTGATCCCTGCCGAATGGGATGTGTGCAGGTCCAGCGTCCTGGGTACAACGCCTTCTGCGCCTACCTTTTTCATGTCAGCTACACTCTATCTCTCCTTTCGCTGGCGGAGGAATTTTGTCGCTTCTACGGCATTTGCCCGGCTCAGCTCGCGCCATATGTTTACAAACTTATAAGGATGCTCACCAAATTTTCAGAGTTGGTTGGGTCGAGCTCACACTTCGGTACTTGACGCACCTATTCGCCCCCAGCTTTTATAGAAGGGGCGATGCTGAATCTTTGCCACCGAGGAGGTAAATACTTGGTGGTGAAGATAGACGACAAAGTTAACCGCCAATTCTGGCTTAACTTTTTCTTTGTTAGAACTGAGTATGTGGTGGCCAACACTGATGGTTTCCCTAAGGCTCGGAATTTTACTCGAAAGTACACGCCTCTTTGTTTGTAGGTATCCAATTTTTCCATTGTGTTTGGCTGTGGTTCTAATCTCTTGTCCCTTCTTGTGCAGCTACGTGTTCGCCTTTGCCTTTGGTCGATGATATTTCCAACTGGGTGGGTCGGATCCTTCCTCACATCGTAGGGATACACGAGTGGTCGGGCCTCTTCAAAAGGTTTAGGCCCCATCTCTCTTCGACCGGTAAGTTGTTCTCGTCTTCGGCCTCTTAGTTATTTCTCTTTTGTGGTTTACTTTGGTTCACTTTCTTTTTCCTGTGTACTTCCCTTAACTTCAGCTAAGGGGTCCTCGAGGAGGTCGAGAGCTCCCCCAACTGTGTTTCGAAAGAGGAAAAACGCTAAGGCCTTGGCTTTCGCCCCTTCCTCGATTGTGTCCCTGTTTCTTCTTCGACCGCTGTTGCCTCTGCTCGCGCCTTTGTTGGTGTGTCATGTCCTGTTCCTTCTTCGGTCGGAGAGCTGGAGAAGGATAACGCCCTCCTTCATGATCATGTGGTCACATTGGAAGCTGAGAAGACTCAACTGCTCGCGCAGCCCTCTTCTTCTCATACTTCAGAATTTCCCAGCATTCCTCTGGAATTGTATGACACACCGAGGCCTAGTTGGATGTGTATAAATATTTGCATAAGGCGGGTTCTGTTTCCGAGGTTGCACTCGAGGATGTTCGTGTCAAGGCTCGTGAAGCTCGAGTTGCTTGCGGGTATGATCCCGCCACACCTAAGGGAGATAAGGGCGATGATGAAGGCGTAGATCGGCTTGAAGAGGACGCTCGGTATGACACTCCTTATCCTGAGGGCGAGGACGGCGAAGGTGGGGGTGATCAAGGTGGCAAGGATATTGATGGTCGAGGCAGTGAAGGCGTAGAAGATCATGATGGTGGTGATCAGTAGTTTTTCTTCTTCTTTTTTTGTAAACTCTTGTGTATTTTTGGCGGCATCTCCACGAGCCTTTGTAAAAAAATGTTTTAAGTATGAGACTCCAAAGTTGTTCTCTACATCTGCTTCTTTTCCTGTGATTTATTTTCTGTACTTATATGTTTTCTTGCTTCTTTTGCTTAGCTGCCTTTGCTCTTTCTTTGTGCATTGATATGGCTAAGGTCGTCGCCTTGTTTGGTCGTGACTTTTCGTTAAATTATGGCCAAGGGACGATTTCGAGCGAGGTCGAATATAATGTTGCGGCCAAGGGCCGGTAGGTTTTAGTTGGAACAAGGTTGACCATAACCTGAATTTAATTATGACCGAGGGCCGGTAGGTGTTAGTTCGAGCAAGGTCGAACATAATTTGAATTTAATTATGGCCGAGGTCCGGTTGGTGTTAGTTCGAGCAAGGTCGAACATAACCTGAATTTAATTATGACCAAGGGTCGGTAGGTGTTAATTCGAGCAAGGTCCAACATAACCTGAATTAATTATGACCGAGGGCCGACAGGTGTTAGTTCGAGCAAGGTCGAACATAACCTGAATTTAATTATGGACGAGGTCGGCAGGTGTTAGTTCGAACAAGGTCGAATTATAACCTGAATGCAAGAAAAATGCCCTGATAAGTGTAAAATTTATTGCTTTGACATTGTTGCATTTGTTACATACTTGGAGAAATTTATAGAGTTTTGGATGTTGGCAGGCGTTCCAGTCCCAGTCCCGGTCTATCTAGTCCCTTAATTGGTCGATTGGAGAATAGTGAGAGGTCGAGCAATGAAATAGTAACCATGGCCTTGCCTTCGCATACTTCGACTTAGAGTGTTCCCTTTGTCGCCTCGTTAAAAACCTTCCTGAGAAAATCCAACTGAGACAAAACTCAAGTGAGGAGAAAAAGAGTACGAGTTGGGGACGCTTTTTCTCTTAGAAGTTGAAGTATTTGAGGTGGCTATATTCCAGTTGTTTGTTAGTAGCTTCCATTCCATTGTTTCTAGTTGAAATGATCATTTATTTGCTTTTGCTATGATTTTGTACGGACCGTCCCAGTTTGTTCCCAGCTTGCCTTCTCTGGGATCTTTGCTCACTTGAGTTTCAGCTTTCAGTACGTAATCCCCGACTTTGAGCGACCTGACTTTAGCTTTCTTGTTATAATAGCATTTTTCTTATTGTTTTTAGGCGATTATTCTTATATAGGCCATATCTCTTCATTCATCGACTTCGTCGAGTTCTTGCTTTCTACTTTCGTCGTTGCTTACGCCGCTCTCATGGGAGTACCTTAGACTGGGCTCTCCAACCTCAACTAGTATTACTGCCTTGGTCCTGTAGACCAAAGAGTAGGGCATCTCTCATGTGCTCATTTTTGGAGTTGTTCAGTAGTCCCACAATACTTCTGGTAGTATTTCTGGCCACAGTCCCTTGGCGTCCTCAAGCTTCATCTTCATGATGTTTAGTATCGATTTGTTGGAGGACTCTGCTTGCCCGTTGCCCGCGGGATGGTACGGGGTTGAGATTATTCTTTTGATATGCATTTCTTGAAAAATTAAAGGTTTTCTTTCTCGTGAATTGGGGTCCATTGTCGCAGCTGATTTCTTTGGAAAGGTTGAATCGGCGTATGATATTTCTCCATGTAAAGGTGATTACTTCCTGTTCCCAATTTGGGTAAATGCTCCTACTTCTACCCACTTAGAGAAATAGTCAATTAAAACCAAAAGGAATCATACGTTACCTCGCCCTGCCGGGAGGGGCGCCACGATGCCCATTCCCTATTTAATGAACGGCCAAGGTGAGGTGATCGAGTGGAAGTGTTCGCCTACTTGGTGAATCATTGGGGCGTACTTCTAGCATTACTCGCATCTTTTCATGAAATCGGCTACCTCCTTTTTCATGGTGGGCCTGTAATATACCGTCCGTATGAGGCATCTGACTAGTGCTCGGTTACCAGAATAAGCCCTGCGATGGCTTTCGTGGATTTCTTCAAGGATGCGCCAAGTTTGGTTTGGGCCCAGGCACTTCGTTAAAGGGCCGCCGTAAGTTCTTTTGTACAAGTTGTTGTGAAGGATAATGCATCTGGCTGCTTGCATTTTCAGTTTCTTGGCCTCTTTTTTATCACCTAGGATTATGTTATCCTGCAAGTATGCGATAATACGATTGCGCCAGTCCCAAGTTAAGTTAATTGTTTTTACCTCGACTTGGTCTAGCGATGAGCTGAGGAAATAGACCTCATTTTTGTCTCCTATTGTGATGCTTTTGGTGGCTGTGGCTAGTTAAGTGAAGCAATCTACCTCTGCGTTCTACGCTCATGGAATTTGGTCGAGCTGGCATTCGCCGAACTTGGGCAGCAGCTTGTAGATTTTGGTCTGGTATTTTTTGCAATCTTTGTTCCTTGATTTGGAAAGTCCCTGTGACTTGGTTGACTACGAGCTGGGAATCACAGCAAAATTTTAACCGTTTTGCCCCATACTTGAGCACTAGTCTCAAACCTGCAATGACGGCCTCATACTCGGCCTTGTTGTTAGTCATATTCGGGCACCTAATAGACTAGCGAATTACTTCACCCAGTGGGACTTAGAGTACGAGTCCCCATCCGTACCTGACGCATTGGATGCGCCATCGACGTATAGGACCCAGAGTTCTTGTGTTTGGGGAGAAGTTTGGACGGCTTCCCTTTCGAGTTCAGGCATTATTTTTGCGCTAAAGTCGGCGACGAATTCAATGAGCACTTGTGACTTTATCGCCGTTCGCAGCTGATACGTGATATCGTGCTCGCTTAGCTTGATGGCCCATTTGGCCAGCCTTCCCAATAGCCCAGGTTTATGTAAAATGCTTTTTAGAGGGAAAGTTGTAACGACCAAGATGGGGTGACATTAGAAATATGGTCTAAGCTTTCGTGAAGCAATTACTAAGGCCAAAGCCAGTTTCTCGAGGTGCGAGTACCTCGTCTCGGCATCGACTAATGTTCTGCTAATGTAATAGATAGGAGACTGCGTACCTTTGTTTTCTCGAATTAGGACTGGCTTACAGCTACCTCGGATATGGCTAGATAAACGAGGAGACGCGCCATCGGCTCTGGTTTTGAAAGCAAGGGCGGCGGGTACATGTATGTATTTAGTTCCCTCAAAGCCTGGACGCACTTTGAAGTCCATAGGAGGCTGTTATCTTTCTTAAGTACGCCAAAGAATTTATGGCACCTATCTGATGACCACGAGATGAACCTTGATAGGGCCGCGATGCAGCCAATCAACCTTTAGACCTGTTTTTTGGTAGTCGAGAGTTCGGGTATCCCCTCGATGGATTTGATTTGGTCAGGGTTGACCTCGATCCCTCGCTGTGATACCACGGAACCTAGGAACTTTTGTGAGGCTATGCAGAACACACACTTTTCCAGATTCAGTTTCATTCTATACCGTCAAAGTATGTCAAAAGTTTCTTTCAGATGGTCGTGATTTTCTCCCCCTTTGGACTTGACCAGCATGTCATCTATATATACTTCTATTGTTTTACCAAGCTGATCCTTGAACATCCTTGTCACCAACCTTTGATAAGTCGCCCCCGCATTCTTTAGTCCAAAAAGCATGACCCTGTAGCAATACATTTCTTGGTGGATGATGAACGTGGTTTTTTCTTGATCTTCCTCTTCCATGAGGATCTAATTGTAGTCTGAGTAAGTGTCCTAGAAGCTTAGCAGCTCATGCCCGGTCGTTGCGCTTGACATTGAGGCAGCGGGAATGAATCCTTTAGGCATGCTTTGTTCCAGTCTGTGAAGTCTACGCACATCCGCCATTTCTCATTCTTCTTTTTAACCATTACTATGTTCGCGACCCACTTGGGGTACTTCCACTCTCTGATGTAACCATTTTCTAACAGTTTTTCCACCTCCTCGTGCACTGCTTTGTTGATTACGGAATTGAATTTACACCTGACCTGCCTCACCGGGGGGTGGAAGGGGTCGGCGTTTATTTGAGCGTGGCAATTTCCTTTGGGATGCTCGGCATATCTGTGTGGCTGAAAGCAAACAAATCTACGTTAGCTTTTAAGAATTGACTGAATTTACCTGGTTCTTGAAGTTTGCAACCGATATAGGCCTTCTTGCTATGGTCGTTGGGATCTAATTGAATGGGCTCGAGGTCTTCTATGGCCGGTCCTGCGGCTTCGACTATGTCAAAGTCTCTTATGCCTTCCCCAATTTCGTCATGCACCGACCTCGACCCTGCAGATTGTTGGGCCTCTTTTACTTTGTCCTTCCTTTGTTAGGTGGTTGTGCTGTCTAAAGTAATGCAGTAGCATTCTCGGGACATACACTTCTCTCCTCGTATGCTGAATATTCCCCATGGAGTTAGGAATTTGATGACTTGGTATAAGCTGGAGGGGACGGCCTTCATGGAGTGTATCCATAGTCATCCCACTATGGCATTGTACGAGATGTCTTGGTCCATGATGTGGAATGTTGTTTCCAGAGTCACGCCGCAGGCCAAAATGGGGAGTGTAATTTCCCCAGACGTCCGTTCAATTGCATTGTTAAAACTAGTTAGTGTGATGCAGCATGGTACTATCTTATCCTCGAGTTTCATTAGGTAAGTACTCAGGGATGGATAATGCACGTGCCGCTCCCTTCATCTATCATAATGCATTTAACATCAGTATCTAAAATTCGCAGAGTAATAACGAGGCGTCATTATGAGGAAAAGCCAAACCATCGGCGTCCGACTTGTCGAAGATGATACTTTCTTCGAGTTTGTTGTACCATTCGCGGGTGATAGATCGCTTGAGTTTGTAGGTAGTGGTGAATTCACGCTGTAGATAGAGGCATCGTCGCTGCCACCAATGGTCATGTTGACGGTACGAGATGGTGAGGGTGGCTTAGGCGGCCCTTGATGTTCGCGTCCTCTGGCAAAATTGGTTCTTCCCCTATTGCTTAGCAGCTCTTTAAGGTGTCCTTGTCGTAACATGTTCACAACTTCCTGCCTTAAGGCGATGCAATCTTCTGTCTTGTGTCCTCGTTCATGGTGGAACTCACAAGGGGCGTCGGATTTTCTGGTGTTAGGGTCCGATCTCATCTTTGGCGGCCATTTCACTTTTGGGCCGAGCTTCTCCAAAGCGTAGACTATCTCTGTAGGTGACACACAAAAATTGTGAGCAGATAATAGGGGGCATAGCTCTGTCGTTCTGATGAGTTCCCGCCCTTGGTCACATGGACCTTCTTCATAGCGGGGGGAGGGCGGCAGCCGCCCTGATATATGGTTGATGTCGTTCCTTGTTAGGTCGCGGAATTGGATGATATCTTCTACCATTGTCTCTTCGATCCTTTCTTGGTTCGGCTTGTAGCGAGGTTAGTCGGGGGTTGGCCCGTTGAGTCATCTTCATCTGCACTGACCTCGGCACAATATGCATTTTGGATTTCGTCCCAAGTGGTTGGGAGGTACTTTATCAACTGACTCAATTGTTTCCTTGTTTGCTCTTGAACCATCCCTACTCAGCTCATTCTGAAAATTTACGACCGCCATCCCTTCGGATACGTTTGGCAAAGTCATCCTTACTCAGTTGAACCGGGCGAGGAAGTCCCTCAGTCTCTCCTAGAGACTGTTCAATAGAAAATATGTTGTTCACTCTCGCCTTGGCAACTTGTCATCCATTTCTTCAAAGGTTTCTATGGAGCATGCTAGTAGCTGCGAATACCATGTTAGTGCCCCTCCTGGCAATAAATTCACCACGTGATAAATGCTCCAAAAAAACCAAGAACAGTAGTGTAGAATATAATATTCGATACGCAATAATAAATGGCATTTAAGTAGTTAAATGGGAATGATTCAATCAATAAAAGATGGAATAAATGAACCTTCCGTCTGACAATGATTGAAAGACAAATCCTTGAATAGTCGAGGATTTCTCAGATCTGATGGTCAAGTGTAGATAAGAATTTCAATGAAAAGTAGATCTTTGTATAGAGTGAAGACCGAATCTTATTGTTAAAGCGCTTTTTCTTACAAATGTATCTCACATATCCCTATCATTGTCTTTCTTCTATTTATATGGGACATGCTTCTAAGAAACCCTAAAAGTACAAGTACAGAGAATATCCGATAGAATATTTTCTTTAGTATTCTATCTTGAGAACTAGCTGTTACAGCTCTGCTGAACGTATTCGACCTCGACCTCGTCTCTTGTTGACGCATTGACTACGGCCCTTGTTGACTCTTCGACCACGGACTTCGCCGCTTCTTTGGGCCACTTCGATGAACAACGACTTGGGAACTCTTTCCTTAGTATTATCTTGACGTGGATATTCTAACGCCAAATTTTGATCCATACAAATATGCTGGGAAGAGAAGGGTAGCCAAAGAGGGTGGAATGTTTTTCGGTGGCGAAGCACCTCACACAAAATTTATGCGACTTGTTTTGTCCATCTATTTTAGCCGTTATTTTATTTGTTTGTTTAATAAGGAATATTTGTCAAAAGTACTTTTAAAAAATATATTTTTTGTAATGTTATAAAACAATAAAATAAGAAGAAGAGTAAAGCAAAGAAAAGTAGAAAGAGAATTCTTATTGATCAAGGATGATGTACAATGGAATAAAACCTCTCTATTTATAGGAAAAAAGTGACTTAGCCACAAAGTAACAAACTCTAAAATCTCTCTAAAATACAGATATTCACCTTAAATACAATTTTATTTATAACACTCCACCTTGACTGTCTATTCAACAGATAATGTGTCTCGTTAAAACCTTAATTAAAATATAATCAAATGGGAAAAAAATTCTAGAGAAGAAAAAAGAGTGCACATGTTTAGAAATATGCATTTTGGTTACCTCGTTAAAAACCTTGCAAGGAAAACCAGTGGAACACAACTTTGTAAGGAAAAAAGAGTACAACGCATATTAACTCCCCCTGATAAGAGCTTCAATTCACATCCTTGAGTTTCCGCATCCCAATCTTGTACACTAGCTTCTTGAAGGTTGACATTGGTAGAGATTTTGTGAATAAATCAGCCATATTATCACTTAAATAAATATGTTGCAACTTGAAATCATCATTTTTTATCAAGAAGTTTATTTGAAACCGATTTGTTTATACGCTTTAAGCGTACCAAAATCCACTATAGGTCATGATGGCGCCTAACGCCGCCATCAGGCAAGCCAACGGTGATTAATCAACTTAGTTACTCATTTTATTATTTTCGAAATCATGAATCCCATTAAACGAGTAGAGTAAAATCTGGTACTCGCAGAAAACCTGTGATTTTTATTTCCAACTTCCATATAAAATATAAATTGCAAGGTGAAATGATAATAATTACGTGAACTACAATAATGAACATCCAGTAGAAACCCCCAAAATCCAGTGTCACAAGTGCATGAGCATTTACTAAGGAGTACAATAATAATTCAACATCTGTCTAGAATGTAAATAAGACAGGATAAAATAAATAATACGATGAAGACTCTGTGGACTGCGGTGTAGCCTGGAATGCAGCTCACATGAAGTCTCCTCAACACTTGCGCCTATGCACCAAGATGATCATCAAATGAACCTGTCAGATCTTGCACATTTAGTGCAAAAGTGCAGCATGAGTACGTAAATCAACGCGTACCAAGTAAGTATCTAGCCTAACCCGGAGACATAGTGACGAGGGGTCGACATCGACACTTACTAGTGGTCCAATAAATCAATATGGTAAATCATAAACAGTAAGAATACAACAATAGTACTAAGGTAAATCTGTAACTAACATAATCTTCCAAAATTTCTTTTAACGATATCAATTTCTCAATCTCGTATTCTATCACGACAGCTCGAAAATATCAAGTGCCAATAACAAACGGATAAGAATTACCATATAAAATGCAAGGCGTAAGTGAAAGGAAAATCTCGCGAATATTCGGGTTGCTAGCAATATAACGCACGATTATGCCGAGGTCGTACGGCTAGATCTCAGAAAGAATATGATACTGTTGAGGTGATCGGCCCGATCCCATCATAACATGTACACTGCCAAGGATCGAGTGGCATGAACCACAGATGCATCTATTATACTGCCGAGGCGAACGGCGCGCTCCCATGAGAGTGTGGTACAAAATCCTACCAAGGCGATTGGCCCGTTCCACAATAAGGAAAGGAATTACCGAGTTACGAGACACGAGCTTACGGTACAGTATATGAACACATGGTAAGTATAACCTTTACCATTTCTCAAATAACTTGCCAACAACTCAAGGTGATAAGGCTCGGCCTAATATATATGTAATCTCTAAATCAAGTTCAATTATAACTTCAATTAGTTAAGCCAGCAAAATGAGCTCAACTAATTCAAATATTTCATAATAGAGTCCTAAGTCTACCCGGACATAAACATGCTTTAGCTACGTACGAACTCTCGTCACCTCGTGCGTAAGCAGCACCCACAACTAGTAGCACATAAAAATTACATCACCTAGGGGATAGTTTCCCCCTCACAAGGTTAGACAGTAGACTTACCTCGCTCCGAAGTTCCATAACCAGCTCCAACACGTCTCTTACTCTTCCATTCAAATCCAAACGATCCGAAACTAGTCAAACAATGTGCAACTCAACCAAAATATACTCCAATACTTATAATTGATCAATTTATAACAATTCTCAACTCCGCTCGAAAAGTCAACAAAGTCAACCCTCGGGCCCATGTGCTCGGATTCCAAAACTTTTCGAAGATAAACTTTACCCATAATATTACGAACTCAAATATATGATTTATTTCAAATTCCATGTCCAATTTTGTGGTAAAACTCCAAAAATACCAAATTCTAGGTTTCTTCAAAATCTCACAATTTCCACCAATTTCTATGTTCCAATCCATGTATAATTCATGTATTTAACTCACAATGAGAAGAAATCACTTACCTCCTAGTTGATGATGAAAATGGTGCTCCAAAATCGTATCCGAATTTGGCTCCCATGAAGAAATAGAGTGAAAATGAGCCAAACCCCCTCTTTAAAAAGACACTGCCCAGCACCTCCTTCTTCACGAATGCGGCCTTATCCTCGCATTCGCGAAGGGCATTCTTTCCCTAGATCCAAAACTCACTTTACGCGAAAGCGATGCACCGATTGAGAACGCGGTGACCAACTCACCCGCCCTTTTGCGAACACGACACCTGACACGTGAATGCGTAGAACAAACCCCTGGTGCCACCTCCTGTCTACCTCTGTATGCGATCGCATAGACCCATCCGCGATCGCGAAGCACTGCCTCCTCTAAGGCTTCGTGAACACGCACCCCCAACTATGAAAGCGATGAATAAAATGGACAAACGCCTCACAGACCTCCGTGAACGCCATCCTTTCTTCGCGAATGCGAAGAAGGATTCACCAGACCTCAGCAAACAATAGTCCAAACACAGGGAAAAGACCTGTAGCCCCTCTGAAACTCACCCAAGGCATCCAGGACCCCATCTGATCACACCAACAAGTCCCAATACATGACTCAACCCTGCGCGAGGCCTCATATCACACCAAACAACATCAAAACTACGAATCGATGATCGAAACCTTTCTTTAAACTTTCAAACTTCGATGAACGCGTCTGATTCATACTTAAATATTCCGGAATGACGCCAAACTTTACGTACAAGTCACAAATCACGATACGGACCTATTTCAAGGCTCGGAGCCCCAAACGGACATCGATATCACCAAAGTCCACCTCAAACCAAACTTACGAAATTCTAAAACTTTCAAAATGCCAATTTTTCACAATAAGCGTCGAAATGCTCTTGGGCAACCCGATACTCAACCCGAACATACGCCCAAGTCCGAAATCATCATACAAACCTATTGAAACCTTCAAATCTCGATTCCGAGGTCGTTTACTCAAAAGTCAAACCTTAGTCAATTCGTCCAACTTAAAGCTTCCGAAATTAGAATTTTCCATCTGAATCAACTCTGAACTTCCCGAAATTTGATTATGACTACGAGTACAAGTAATAAAACATGAAGTGAGGCTACTCAAGGCCTCAAACCTCCAAGCGACGTGTTAGAGCTCAAAACGACCAGCCGGGTCGTTACAGTACCATAGACTTTGTCTTTCCAGGACTTATTCTATTAGGAGCATTTGCACCATCTCATAGATGCATCTTATGTGGTATACATGGCAGGTAATTAGGCCCATATTCACCTTTGATATTTCTAGCATTCATGGGATTCAATCCCAATTTTAGTTGGTCTATTAATTAATGAAAACAAGCAACATAAGAGAATTCATAAAAAACTTTCTAGTTCTTTAATATTTACCCATGTGAGTTCTCTTTTATTTTTGAACATCATACTTAAAATTAACATGGCTAAACCAATTATGCCAACTGGATAAATTGTCAATATTGATAAACTTTAGGTTTACACCATGACGTATGCAATTATGATAAACTCCAAGTTTATTATGATATAGGTTTTTATATCAATAAAAACCTATATCATAATAAACAAGAGAATAAATATGTATTTGTAAATCACATGTTGTCACATTCACATCATGAATGGACCATAATCATCTATATGTGCTTTATAAAATCTCATGTCAAATCTATGACAAATATTACTTTCATAGAGTGAATGTGTCACGATCCAAAATTCACTATAGGCTGTGATTGCGCCCAACATCGTCGTTAGGCAAGCCAACACTTAATTGTTATTTTATCATTTTTAAAATTATAAATCTTTCTTGGATAACGAGGTTAGTGCATCAGACTAAATCGTAGTTACGTACAGTTTCGTTAAAATAATAAGTGAAAGTGAATCAGTGAAAAACAATCCATAACAAACTCTAGAACATCCCCAAAATTCGGTGTCACAAGTGCATGAGTATTTACTAAGGAGTACAATAATAATACAAACTCTGTCCGGAATGTAAATAGTAAATGGTACGATGGAGACTATATGGACTGTGATACGTAGCCTGGAATGCAGCTCAACACAAAGTCTCCTCAGCAACTGCGCCTACGCGCCAAAATGATCACCAATTGAACCTGTCAAATCCTGGACATTTAGTGCAGAAGTGTAGCATGAGTACGTAAATCAACGCGTATCCAGTAAGTGTCTAGCCTAACCCCGGAGAAGTAGTAACGAGGAGTCGACACACTTACTAGAGGTCCAACAAAGAAATATAAATAATCATAAGCAGATGCGAAGCACACAACAATAATGGGGTAAATTTGTAAGCTACCTAATCTTCGAAATATTTCTTCTAAAGTATGAGTTTCTCAATCTTGTATTCTACCTCAACAGCTCAGATGTATCAAGTACCAATAACAAACGGATAAGAAGTATCATATAAAATTTCAGGCACCGGTGGACAGATAATCTCGTAATGTTCGGACTACCAGCGATATAACGCATGATTATGCCGAGGTCGTTCGGCCCAATCTAGAATAATGTGTACACTGCCGAGGGTCGAGCGGCACAAACCATAGATGCATATATTATACTGCCGAGGCGTTCGGCCCGCTCCACAAGAAAGGAAGAAAATTACCGAATTATGAGACATGTGCTTACAATACAGTACATGAGCACAAAGTGAATATAACATTTACCATTTCTCAAATAACTTGCCAACAACTCAAGGTGATAAGACTCGGCCTAATATATGCATATATTTCCAAATCAATTTCAATTATAAATTCAATTAATTAAGCCAGCAGAATGAGTTCAAATGATTCAAATATTACATGATAAAGTTCTAAGTCTACCCGAACATAAACATGCTTTAACCACATGCGGACTCTCGTCACCTCGTGCATATGTAGTGCCCACAACTAGTAGCACATAACAATTACATCACCTAGGGGGTAGTTTCCCCTCACAAGGTTAGACAAGAGATTTACCTTGCTCTGAAGTTCCATAACCGGCTCCAATGCCTCTCTAACACCTCAACTCAAAGCCAAACGTTCTGAAACTAGTCAAACAACATGCAATCAACCAAAATATACTCCAATGCATATAATTTAACAATTTATAATAATTTCCAACTCTGCTCAAAAAGTCAATAAAGTCAATCATCGGGCTCACGTGCTTGGATTTAGAAAATTTTTGAAGATAAACTTTACTCATGATGCCACGAACTCAAATATATGATTTATTTCAAATTTCATGTCCAATTTCGTGGTCAAAATTCAAAAATACCAAATTCTATGTTTTCCACCAAATTCTCACAATTTCTACTAATTTTCATGTTTAAATCCTTATAGAATCGATGTATTTAACTTACAATAGGTGGGAATAACTTACATTACAATAGATGATGAAACTCTCCCCTCCAAGAGCTACAGGAATCCCCCAACCAAATGAAAAATGTGAGAGAAATGGCTAAGTCTCGGATTAAAAGCATCCCACTGCCCTGCGACTTTCGCACATGCGGTCGACTAGCCGCTTCTGTAGCTCCGCGCCTGCGTGACCAACGCCACTCCTTTAGCCAGGCCTTCTTGGCCAACCTCCGCTTCTGCGATCTCTTCTCCGCCTCTACGACTTCACAGGTGCGGAATTTTTCTCGCACCCGTGCCCCAAATCTCCTCCAAGAAAATCGCACCTGCGATGACCCCTACGCACCTGCGTGACCGCACCCGCGGCCACTTCTTCCGCATGTGCGATTATTCCAGTCTTCAGCAGCACAACATCTCCTCAAATCTGAATTCCAATCTGTTTTCAAACCCGAGGCCTCCGAGACCCCATCCAAACGTACCAACACACTCTAAAATATGATACGGACTTAGTCGAAGCCTCAAATCACGTCAAACAACATCAAAATTACGAATCGACAATCAAAATCTTTCTTTAAACTTTCAAACATTCCAACTTCGCCGAACGCATTCGAATTATGCTTAAACATCCCGGACTGACGCCAAAATTTGCCTGCAAGCCACAAATCATGATACGAACCTATTCCATGGCTCGAAACTCCAAACGGACATCGATAACACCAAAATTCATTTCAAATCAAACTTAAGAAATTCTTAAACTTCCAAAATATCAACCTTCTATAATAGACGCCGAAATGCTCACGGACCACCCAATACTCAACCCGAACATACGCCCAAGTCCAAAATCATCATACGAACCTATTGGAACCTTCAAATCCCGATTATGAGGCTGTTTATTCAAAAGTCAAATCTTAGTCAACTCTTCCAACGTAAAGCTTCCGAATTTAGAATTTTCCTTCTGAAACCACTCCGAACTTCCGAAATTCAATTCCGACCAAGCGTACAAGTCATGAAATATGAAGTGAAGCTACTCAAGGCCTCAAACTGCCGAACGACGCGCTAGAGCTCAAAACGACTGATCGGGTCGTTACAGAAGAATTATTTTGTGAATTCGTATTGTTCTCGTGATCACAATGATGATGATTATAATTTCGTCTATTGCCACGTTCACATCCATCGATACCTTCACGGTAATAATTTTATCTTCTTTCAGACTTATCATATACTGCTATCATATTCTCTTAAGGGAATGAGAATGAAGCAAAGTTAATGGGACGGGTTCCACTTGTGCTCATAATTATACATGAATTTGATCATAGCAAGATATTGAAATTTTACCACTTGGAGTGGTTATAATTTCTTACAAATTCTATTAGTGTTGTAATCAAAATTTATTATTTTTGATTGTATTTAAAGTTAAAATATAGAATTTCAAGAATTTAAAAGAGACAAACAAAGTAAAATACTTACCTTAAATTCAGAATTTATTCCTGAAGGAAGTTCATGGAACAATTGACAATTTATGCTCAATTATGTACACGTTGGGCATCATGCACGTATCCCAAAGCCTCTACTCAATTGGTTAGAGTCTCGCGCTGATAACGTGTTATAAAACAATAAAAGAAAAGAAGAGTATCGTAAAGAAAAGTAGAGAGAGAATTCTTATTGACCAGGGATGATTTACAATGGAATAACACCTCTCTATTTATAGGGAAAAAGTGACTTAGCCACCAAGTAACAAACCCTAAAATCTCTCTGAAATATAGACATTCACCTTAAATTCAATTTTATTTATAACGGGTAAGAAATAGTTTATATTTAGCTAATTAATTTGAAAAGTATTTCTGAACAGCAATTAATATTTAGCCAAACTTTTAAAAAGTGTTCTAAATTTATTTTTTCAAAAGTATTTTTCAAAAAGGTACTTTTGGGAAAAACTTATTTTTTCTGTTTTTCAAAAACTATTTCTACTTCTACCCAAAAATATTTTTTTTTTCCTTCTAAAACTTGGCCAAACACCTTATTTTTAGGAAGAAACACTTTTAGCCAAACAAATATATATATTTTTGACGAAAAAATAAGTTTTAATCAAACAATCTATTATTCTGCTCTGCACGTTCTGCTCCCACAGAAAGGTTCTCATATTATACTGCCTTTTTATAAATTAAAAAAAGAAAAAGAAAAAAAAGACACAGGGGTAAAATGTAATAAAGGAAAAATAAAAAATAATTTATGACCATCGACGTGGCTTATTAGCGGTAGTTGTTTGAGGCAGTCCAAATGAAAGGCCTAAATATACAACTAGGTTCATTCGAAAGGTAGAGCTGTCAACCTGTGCAGAAGTACAAAAAGAGATATAGAGAGAGACTTTAATCATATTCCTTATATGACAGCTCAATTATAATTCATCTAAAGTCAACGTTATCTATTGTCAATGAAAAATTAAATTTAATTACACAAATGTGTACATCGTACTAGATTAAAACTGAGGTGTTTGGGCAATATTTGATTTACGTAGGGAAAATTAAAAAAAAAAAAGAAAAAAAAGACAACCGGTACACCAAGTATCTTATATTCATTCGGTGATCGGGAAAGTATCGCACTCCAACGGTACGATATAGACAACCTACTCAAACGCAAGTATTAGTGACTGTTTTTATGGTTCAAACCTATAACTATAGGTCACACGGAGATAACTTTACAAGTTTAAAAATATTAATGTTGAAAAAATAAAATTTATATTTAAGTAAAAAAGAGAGTTAAGTTGTATTGTACATGAACTTTATTTGAACAAAAAGAAAATTTAAATTTTGTGGATAAAATTCATCATACAACTACTAAATATTATGGCTAATTGAGATTAATATAATTTAAAGCTATATAAGCATAGGAGTAGATAAATTTAGTTACAAAGTCCATTGCCATGTTATTTTCTTGAATGCCGGCATGTTACTTTCTCTCCTAATAAGACTTCCATTTTACCTAGAAACGTAAGATAAACACTATTTTCAAATAAGACAAACACTATTTTCAAATAGTATTTTTTTTGTTCCATTTTAGCGTGATATATTTTTTCTTTAATCAATTCTTAAAAAATGTAACTTTTTATTTAAAAGAAATTTAATTTTAAGTTTTTTATTTATTTATATTAAATAAATTTATAATCATATTTATTATTATTTTAAACTTCAAATTTCAAAAATAATATTTTTTTGAAAATGCTATATCAAATTAAATACCATCACATAAATGGAGTTTGAAGCAAAACTTGTTAGCTGATAGAGAAAAACACTCACCCCACCTCTTCATCACTCTCTTCAATATATTCTGTATATGTTGTATTTGTATAGCTGTTTAGAACCTACTTAATAAATTAATGTTGTACCTATAACTGTTAGTTGATTCTTTTTAATTAAAGAAAACACAGTACTAGTTGGGGTATACTATTTTCTTGTTCGTGAATTGACCAGTGAAGGTCCTTTTTGTTGTAACCAAAATAATCAACAAACAAATGATTCTATTTAGGTTGTAGATTAGCCGTTGAGCTCTCCTTTTCTTCTGAAAAATTGCTCGGTATCTTGGTGCTTGTTGTTGGGTCGTTAGTTTTCTTGATTTTCTTGACTTCACTTGAAGCAATCCACCTCTTCTTACATATCTCTTCTTTCAAACTGTAATGGGCTTCATTTTTTCATCTGGGTTTATCAAGAATTGCTTAAAGGACAATAATTGTAATTGATCTTGAAATGGGTGCCACAAAAAAAATGATCTTTTTAAGAATTATGTTCTATTTATGGTTCTTCTTTGGAGGGTTTTGCTCAGTAAAGGGACTCAGGCCTCTTAGAGAAAGGTCTCGTTCGTGGAGTGATGAGGTTAGTAACTTGCAGTTGTTTCATATCTGTTGTTTTTTTTGTTCCCTGTTAAGGTAACTTCAATAAAAATGGAAACTTCTCTCAATTAAGTGGTGCTTAAGTTTCCCCATTATTGTACTATGAAATTCTTAAGTTATATGATTGTTCCTCTTTCCCCATGTATGTTTTTGATCAGATTCCTCCTTCAAATATGTATATGACTGTGGAAATTGATGTTCTCAGCTCTGTTGTAGAAAAGGAAAAAAAGAAAGAAAGGATTTTAGCTTTCATGTGTATTTGCCTGAAATGAGAGCATTCTTGTGGTGTTTGATGCATTTACTTTTGCAATTAGGAAATTTCAATTGAATTTGAGAAAAAAGTTTTAATTTTTGGTGATAGCAGTCAGTTTATGATAAATGTGATCTAGTCACATGTTTAGATCCTAGCTTAGCTTGAAGTCAAAAGGGTTCCTGGAGAGCTGATTGATAGGGAAAGAAAGAATAAGAGACTCTGGTCAAGTTTTACCGGCATGCAGTGTTTGTTTTTGTTTGCATAAAATCACAATGGTCTGCATATACCGGGGATACTGATATAATCTGGTTGAAGCTAAAAGTTTCCATTTATTGAGGTAACTAATGAAGGTAAAGGATATTTACAGTTGATCTGCTTTTATCCAAGCTCAGCAGGCATCACGGGTCATGGCATTTCTGCAGCCACGATATGGATAAAAAATGATGGAAAAATTAAGTATAAAAGTATGATGAAAATTAAAAAGGAAAGAGAAGGTGGTGCTACATCTTGTCATCTTAATAGAAGGTCATTTCGGTGTATTGGAGATCAAAATAAATATTGTCATGGGTTATCTATCTTTTAAATAATCATTTGGAGCTAATTTTACTCTTTTTTTACGGACAAGTCTAATTTTACCGGACTTTTGGACTTATAAGTTATGGGGTGGTACCATTTCCAGAAATCCGTGATCTATAGGTGGAAAGTTAAGACTCTTGAATCTGTATCACAGTATTAGACCCAGAAGTCATATAGCAATAGGAGTTGGACTCGAACATTCTTGGAAACCACATAATAAAAATCTCCTGTCTGATAGTTACTTTAGTTTAGTTGAGAAACATCTAATAGCACCAATGCATATATTTAATGGTTATTAATTTTCAAAGAATATAACAGTAGTCACTTCTTTAGTGCGTGTCACAAAGAAGGGGCTATGGACCTAAGGATATAACATGTCTAGATGCAGCGAAGGTTGCTTCAAAAATTGGCTGGTGAGAGGAACTCAATCTGGAAAACTTGCACCATGTTACGTTAATGTTTGAAGAATTTCACAAGTACAGATTTACTTTGAAGCCGTAGTGATTTTCCAGCATTGAATACCATGAATTTTTGCCAAGGCCCTTTTTTAAGCTATACCTAGCAGATTTTAAATTTTAGTGGGAAGAGTTACCCAGTACCTGTGCTAGCGGGAGGTAGCAGGTACCTAGAGGAATAGTTGATGTTGGCCCGGACACCACCTTCATAAGAAAAGGCTCTCCTAGAAGCAACAACTGCTTGTTGGAGATCTTCCTAGGACTCTTGCCATTTACTTGTCAAATGTCCAAAACACCCATTACTATTTACTGTCAACATTAAAGCTCTCGCAAATAATATTTGGAGATGTTTGCGTTGATTTATGTACCATATACCCTTCACTAAGCCCAGTTTGTCCAACCCTTGTCGAAACCAAGTAATCGACATGGTATCCATGTTAAGACTATGACGAGATTCGAGGAGACAAGTTGTGCGAGCTAAACAATAAACACTCTGCTCTTAGTATATATTTAAGAGTGAATCACCCCTACTAGCTAAAATAAAGGAATGTCTAGGCCTCTAACTGTAGGATGGAATGACCTGATCTCTTTTGTTAACGAGTTATAAAGTAACTCTTTTGGTAAGATAGGATGTCAAATATTTTGGAAAAGTGCAAATTGACATTTTTAGCTGGGTATATTTAGCTTCCTTTAGGCTACAGGATCAATGTGAAAATTCTGTTCTCAATATAGGATCATTGGAGCTCATTTACAAATTATGCATATCAAATCCTGGAGAGTGGAGAGAATGTCTACTCATGCATAGGTAACATGAGGGTTCATGACATTACTACTAAAACTGACTAGGACCGTAGTGCTCCAGGTTTTCTATTCAACGACAAAGATTGTATAACACAGGATGTGTATAGGTGCACTCCACGAGTTCAAAATCTGGATGCTGAACCAAAATTAATTTTTAAATGCAGAAGAGTAAAGGGGTGGGCCTATTATCCATTGAGTTCTGAAGCTGAAACAATGGATTTCTCGGTCATCAAAATAATAAACAAAGAAAAAACAAGTGACCTTGTTTTTCCTGCCTAGTCTTTAATCAAATTCTTCTTGTTTTTGGTAGCAGTGGTTATTTGCAAAGAAGGATGACAATGAATTGGGGCCATTTTCTGCTTGGAATATAACAGGAACATACAGAGGTTTGTAAAATGTAAACTTGCTTTCTGGTGCATGCTCATGTTGCATTTGTTGGGAGAATATTCTCCCTATGTTCTTCCGTTACATATCCTGATGAGTAGTATCTTGTGAAGATAGTGAAAGTACCTAATTTGTCTTGTCAAACAGACTAGGCTAAGAATTTAAAAGTGATGCTATCAATTGAGCAGAACTCATTTCAAAGAAAATGAAGGAAGATAATCATTCTTCCTTCAACAAATGAACTTCCCTTGCTACTACTGTTTTGAATCTAACGATATTTTCTTCTGAAATTTGAGCTTCAGGATCTTGGAGGTTCCTAGATTCAACGAATAGCTCTTCTCGTTATCCTGATCTTCAGAAGTCCAATGGAAACTCTGTCCTGGAATTGATTAGTGCTCCAACAAAAATAACTGGTGTACATTATGTTCAGGTAGTCCTGCCATCATAAATACCAGTCTCTTTACAAAATATTGTGTTAACTTGGTGTCATTTTTCACAAAATTGCTTGCCTCCTGTATCAAAAAGAAAGAAAATGAAAATTATATTTAATCTCTGTGGTTACAATCAGATGATGGTTACTGGAGTATAACTTGTCACTGAAAGGGGAAAAAAAGGTTACTTGACTGAATTGGATGAAGTACAGCACCAGCACCTTCATTTGTCTTTTTATCTCTGAAAAGAAAGTCTTGTACAAGGAATTGCATGACATGATTGTTTATGTTG
This sequence comes from Nicotiana obtusifolia, assembly GCA_002018475.1. Classification (NCBI taxonomy): domain Eukaryota; kingdom Viridiplantae; phylum Streptophyta; class Magnoliopsida; order Solanales; family Solanaceae; genus Nicotiana; species Nicotiana obtusifolia. The sequence goes on along the minus strand of MCJB01044851.1, from coordinate 82,060 downwards.
CATATTTTCTTGTCTGACAAAGAATGGGGCATCCAAGCATAATCTGTCATTGATGTTGTAAGCATGTAACTCTTGAAGTGTCTACGCCATGTATGGGTTTTGGAAGCTGAAAATTCCCTTTATAGAAGATTGCTTGTAGCAACCCCCTTTGGGAGGGTGCTACTTACGAAATAAATCTAATTTACTACTTACAACACTAAGAAGATATTAATCCAAAAAGACATTTAGAATAATTTAGTAGCGAAAATAGGCCCATGCGATAAAGGTTCAAAGGGTAATTTTTGTTTTTTAAAATACACTTCATAATTTTTAAAAAAAAATAAAATACAATGTCAAAATATCAACATAAGTAGATGTAACTCTTATTGAATAATCAACACGTTAAGCAACTTCCTAACAAAATTATACTTTTCGTTCAACATCACTGCATGTTCATATTGTACATAAATTTCAAAGTAGCGAGTAAAAAAACTAAAACTAGTCTTCTCCTTGTACATTTTTACAAGACAGTGTAAATTAAGCATATTACAAGACTTGAGTTATTAACACACTCTAATACAGCAGAACAAGTTACCAAATTCAAGATACAAGATTTTGGTCTTAAGATCCAAAAAGCCTCCAAATAACATACATGAGTGTGACATATAGATCGTGTACAAGTCTCAAAACTATACAAAATCTAGGTGCATATGCAAATGCGATCTCCATAAGTGCTCCCAAAAAAGACTACTTCATAAGACCTTGTTCAAATCTCATCCCATACATTACCTACAATAGAAAACAACTATCACTAAGCATAAAGTTTACCGGCGTATAAACTTTGGGCTTGGAGCCATTAAATTCTCCAATTCCCTTTTCAGTCATAGGTAGCTCAAATTAAACATAATTTAAAACACGTGAACAAATATATCAAAATTATCGAATTTCGAACTTTGAAGTGTTTCCAAATATCAATAACAATGTTCAAGATTCAAGACTCGAGAAAGCGTATACTATCAATCCTAGAGAGTTTGCCAAATATCCGTTTTTCACCCAATATGTACGTCATGCCATCACACTATGCATAATCAGGTATCAAGGTGATCAAAACCCCAAATCAAGTAGGGTGAAAACCCAATAGTCAAGAGAATGAAGAACCATATTAAAAATGGCTTCCTAGTTCGTACTTAACACAGACAAGTTCCATAATTTAAGACGAACTACAAATCCAAAGTCAAGATGGCAAAAGATCCGAATCAAGAGGTATACCAAGATGAGTGACAAAGTCACTTCCACAAGAAGGACAAAGTCCCAACCAGAATGCAAAATGATCAAGCAAATCCGTACGAGTGAGCGATTTAGTGAATATCTTACAATACTTGATATAACACGAATACAACGATATAAATTGAAGACAAGAAAAATAAAATATCAGGTTATTTCAAAATATTCTAGCAAGTAAAAAGAGTACAAAGTTTATACACAAACCTTGGTATTTTACTACAAAACAGTTCAACTACAACTTGAGGACGTTCGAATCATCTATGCCATAGACAAACCAAATCCACCTACTTCCTCAAACACTTCCCCTTAGATTTTACAAAGGTATATATACCTTAAATACATAATCAAATATCTATATAAGTTCAGTGATTTAACATGTCAAACTAAACATGATATTGGTGCAAATTACGCAAAAAAATTTAAACAGAAATTTTGGACAGTATCACTGTCTTGTGTTGTGACTCAGTTTTGAAGATAAAAATGGACAAACTAGACTGCGTGGTCTTCATTACAGTTGTATATATATGTCTTACCATTTCAGAAAATCTTCAAGCACCACCATATCAGTTTTGTACAAAACGTTATGCTAAAATTATTAACAGTAGTACAGGGAAGGTTTTGTAAAACAGAAATTTTGGGCAGCACCTGCCATGTACTTCATCACGCATTTTCGGGTAAATAAAAGACAAACCAGGTTTTGGTGCCTGAATAAAAGTTATAGATCTATGAAATATCTTCCCAGAAAAGCTTGGATCACTTAAAACAGATCCCTATACAAGAAGATACGAAGAAAACACTAATAGTTGTCTAGTGTAAAAACGGGTTTAGTAATTTACCACAAAAGAGAGGAGCAACTTGAGTTTCACCAAGAACGAGTTTTGCTGGTTGATTTAGTGAAAATTTCTAATGGTTATCATGAAGTATTTCAGGTGATAAGAAGGGGAGAGGGTAGGGGTTTTCTTTGGCATGAAGAACTATGAGAAGAGGTCCTTAAGGATAGATGAGGATGAACAAAAGGTGGCTTGCCGAACTTTTCTTCTTTAGATATACAAAAAGGGTGGCAACCCAAAACCTTAAATATCTAATGTATTTAATAGAAATTCATCAAAATAATATTAAGTGTTACACATAGCAACACCATGAAACTTCTTTGTCAATATTAACACAACCTAAAGTAAGAAATTGTTATATATTGTCAAATTCACGTTTAGGAAGTATGGCGTAAAATCTATCTTCATTATAAAGATGCTCAATCGAGAATGCAAATATTAGTTAAAACTTTGGGGTGCTACAACTCTCTCCCCCTTGAAAAAAATTTTGTCCCGAAATTTACCTTATACTAGTCCCGAAACAAGTGTGGTTATTGAACTCGCATATCCTCTTCTCGCTCCCAAGTAGCTTCCTTGCCAGAATGATTTCTCCAAAGAACCTTCACTAAGGGGATTTTCTTACTTCTAAGCTCTTTTATCTCACGTGCTAAGATTTGGATTGGTTCTTCTCCATATGTCAAATCAGGATTGACCTGAATAGATTCAATAGGAAAAACATGAGATGGATCTGAGCGGTATCTTCTAAGCATAGAAACATGGAAGACGTTGTGGATCTTGTCTAACTCTGGTGGAAGAGCTAGTTTATAAGCAGAAGCTTGGACCTGCTCAAGTAAGATTGGCTTGACTTGCAAATTAGCAATGATAGAACCATTAGAATTAAATGAAAGACAAGCATTTGTGGCTCTTAATTCAAGAAGCAAAGGCAAAGGACTTAGAGTTAAACTTGCAAGAGAATTGCGACTCAACGCATCTGCAACCACATTGGCTTTACTAGGATGATAATCAATCTGCAATCATAATCTTTGATGAGTTCAAGCCATCTACGTTGTCTCAAGTTTAACTCTTTTTGTGTACCCAAGTATTTCAAACTCTTGTGATCAGTAAATATATGACACTTCTCCCCGTACAAGTAATGCCTCCAAATTTTTAAGGCAAAAAAAATGGCAGCAAGTTTAAGATTGTGAGTGGGATAATTCAACTCATGCGATTTCAACTTTCGAGAGGCATAGGCAATTACTTTCCCTTTTTGCATCAAAACACAACCCAAGCCACGGTGAGATGCATTATTGTATATCACATAATCTTTTCCTTCAGCTAGCAAAGAAAGTATTGGAGCTTGTGTCAACAAGGATTTGGGCTTTTCAAAGCTCTCTTGACACTTGTCATCCCACACAAACTTGGCGTCTTTCCCCAAAAGTTTGGCCAAAGGAGAATCTATAATAGAGAAACCCTTCACCAACCTCATATAGTATCCTGCTAAACCCTAGAAACTTCTAATCTCAGTTGGAGTTTTAAGGGGTTTCCAATCAACAATAGCTTGAATCTTACTAGGATCAACCTTCACACCTTCCGCTGATACAATATGCCCCAAAAAAGCCACTTCACTCAGCCAAAATTCACATTTGCAAAGTTTCGCGTAGGGTTGCCTCTCCTTCAGAATTTGCATGACAATCCGGAGATGCTTATCATGATCTTCTCAACTAAAATGTCATTAATAAAGACCACCACAAATTGATCAAGGTAAGGCTTGCATACATGGTTCATTAGATCCATAAATGCAGCAGAAGCATTTGTCAAACCAAATGGCATTACCAAAAATTCATAATGACCATACCTGGTCCTAAAAGCAATTTTACAAACACCTTGGTCCCTCACTCGCGACTGATAATATCCGGACCTCAAGTCAATTTTTGAGAACAAGCTGGCACCCTTCAGTTGGTCAAACAAGTCATCGATTCTAGGTAGTGGGTATCTGTTCTTGATTGTTACCTTGTTCAGCTGTCGGTAATCAATGCAAAGTCTAAGAGTGCCATCTTTCTTTTTCACAAATAAAACAGGAGCTCCCCAAGGCAAAATACTAGGACGGATAAAACCTTTCTCAAGAAATTCTTGCAATTGAGCCTTCAACTCTTTTAATTCAGCAGGAGCCATTCTATAAGGAGCGATAAAAATAGGAGTAGTTCCAGGTACAAGCTCTATAGGAAATTCAATCTCCTTTCTGGAGGCAACCCAGGAAGATCTCCAACCCAGGAAGATCATCAGGAAATATATCGGGAAAGTCGCACACGGTTGTATGTCCTCAAGACTTGGACTCCCCAATCGTGTATCGACTATATGAGCAAGATAGGCATCAGAACCATGACGAATCATCTTCCTTGCCAAGACCGCAAAAATAATATTAGATGTCAGTGATCTTTCTCCTTGAACTACTATGTGTGAATATGTAGGAGTTCTAAAAGTCACTTGCTTCAACCTATAATCAACCAATGCATAGGCGCCTATGGAGCCAATCCATACCAACAATAACATCATAGCCTTGGAAGGACATTTCAAGCAAGTCTGCAGGGAAGACTAGATTTTGAATCATAAATGGACAATCTCGGTAAATCCTATTAACAACAGCCTGATGCCCTAATGGACTCGTGACAAGCACATCAAAGTCAAGTCTCATAGATTTGCAGTATCAGGAATTGCAAGTGATGAGCAAACATAAGAGTGCGAAGATCCAAGATCAAACAATGTAACAACAGATATGCCAAATAAGTGAAATTTACCAACAACCATGTCGGGGCCATCTTGGTCATTCTTCTGTCTCATAGCCTAGACTCGTGTAGTATCTCTCGATCCACTACCCTTATTAGCTCCACCCGAACCTGCTGCTTGCATATTTCTAGGTCTTGCACCGCTATTAGCTTGAGAATGAGTAGTTACAGGCTTTTGAATTAGCCTTCTGTATGTGTAGAAGAAAGAGGATTAGGATTAGAACAATCTCTCACTTTATGATCCAGATTTCCACAATTAAAACAAGCACTAGAAGCTCTTCTGCAGGCACCATAGTGATTCTTTCCGCACTGTGCACAAGTAGGTGTATAAGTTTTGCCTTGGCCATAACTTGGATTACTAGCAGTAGAGAAATTTGGCTTATTATGCTTATGATACGATGACTTCTGTGCACTTCCAGTCTTGGAATAGTCAAACTTTCCCTTCTTGGATGGACCGCCATAACACCCCAAAGTTTTAACTAATATTTGCATTCTCGATTGAGCATCTTTATAATGAAGATAGATTTTACATCGTACTTCCTAAACGTGAATTTGACAATATATAATAATTTCTTACTTTAGGTTGTGTTAATATTGACAAAGAAGTTCCATGGTATTGCTATGTCTAACACTTAATATTATTTGATGAACTGCTATTAAATACATTAGATATTTAAGGTTTTGAGATGCACCCTTTTTGTATTTATCCAAAGAAGAAAAATTGAGTAGCCACCTTTTGTTCATCCTCATCTATCCTCAAGGACCTCCTCTCCTAGTTCATTCTTTCATGCCAAAGAAAACCCCTACCCTCTCCCCTTCTTATCACCTGAAATACTTCATGATAACCATTAAAAAATTTCACTAAGCCAACCAGCAAAACTCGTTCTTGGTGAAACTCAAGTTGCTCCTCTCTTTTGTGGTAAATTACTAAATCGGTTTTTACACTAGATAGCTATTAGTGTTTTCTTCGTATCTTCTTGTATAGGGATCTGTTTTATGTGATCCAAGCTTTTATGGGAAGATATTTCATAGATCTATAACTCTTATTCAGGCACCAAAACCTGGTTTGTCTTTTATTTACCCGAAAATCGGTGATGAAGTACAGGGCAGGTTCTGCCTAGATTTTCTGTTTTACAAACCTTACCTGTACTACTGTTAGTAATTTTAGCATAACTTTTTGTACAAAACTGATATGGGGGTGATTCAAGATTTTCTGAAATGGTAAGACATATATATACTACTGTAATGAGGACCATACAGTCCAGTTTGTACATTTTCATCTTCAAAACTGAGTCACAACACAAGAAAGTGATAATGTCTAGAATTTTTGTTTAAAATTTTTTGGGTAATTTGCACCAATATCATGTTTAGTTTGACATGTTAAATCACTGAACTTATATAGATATTTGATTATGTATTTAAGGTATATATACCCTTGCAAAATCTAAGGGAAAGTGTTTGAGGAAGTGGGCGGATTTGGTTTGTCTATGGCGTAGACGATTCGAACGTCCTCAAGTTATGGTTGAACTGTTTTGTGGTAAAACACCAAGGTTGTATATAAACTTTGTACTCTTTTTACTGGGTATTTTGAAATAATCTGATATTTTATTTTTCTTGTCTTCAATTTATATCGTTGTATTCGTGTTATATCAAGTATTGTAAGATATTCACTAAATCGCTCACTCGTACGGATTTGCTTGATCATTTTGCATTCTGGTTGGGACTTTGTCCTTCTTGTGGAAGTGACTTTGTCACTCATCTTGGTATACCTCTTGATTCGGATCTTTTGCCATCTTGACTTTGGATTTGTAGTTCGTCTTAAATTATGGAACTTGTCCGTATTAAGTACGAACTAGGAAGCCATTTTTAATATGGTTCTTGTTTCTCTTGACTATTGAGTTTTGACCCTACTTGATTTGGGGCTTTGGTCCACCTTGATATCTGATTATGCTTAGTGTGATGGCATGACGTACATATTAAGCGAAAAATGGATATTTGGCAAACTCTCTTGGATTGATAGTATACGCTTTCTCGACTCTTGAATCTTGAACATTGTTATTGATATTTGGAAACACTTCAAGATTTGATATATTTGTTCACTTGTTTTAAATTATGTTTAAGTTACCTATGACTGAAAAGGAGAATTTAATGGCTCCAAGCCCAAAGTTTATACGCCACTAAGTTTATGCTTAGCGATAGTTGTTTTCTATCGTAGGTAATGTACAGGATGAGATTTGAAGACGGCCTTATGAAGTAGTCTTTTTTGGGAGCACTTATGGAGATCGCATTTGCATATGCACCTAGATTTTGTATAATTTTGGGACTTGTACATGATCTATATGTCACACTCATGTATGTTATTTTGGAGGCTTGTTGGATCATAAGACCAAAATCTTGTAACTTGAATTTGGTAACTTGTTTTGCTGTTTTAGAGTGTGTTAATAACTCTATTCTTGTAACATGCTGAGTTTACTGTGCAAAAGGGAAGACTAGTTTTATTTTTTTACTCGCTAGTTTGAAATTTGTGAACATGCAGTAATGTCGAACAAAAAGTATAATTTTGTTAGGAAGTTGCTTAACGTGTTGATTATTCAAGAAGGGGTATATCACCTTATGTTGATATTTTGACATTGTATTTTATTTTATTTTTAAAATTATGAAGTGTATTTTCAAAAACAAAAATATTGCCCTTTGAACCTTTATCGCATGGGCCTATTTCCGCTACTAAATTATTCGGAATGTCTTTTTGGATTAATATCTTCTTAATGTTGTAAGTAGTAAATTAAATTTATTTCGTAAGTAGCACCCTCCCAAAGGAGGTTGCTACATTGCTTATGTTGTAAGCTCGACAATCAGAACCTGATAGTGAATAGTCTGATGTGCTTATGTCTCGTTGCTATTTTTTGGGATGTATTATGTTTCCTTTGACGAGCCTTCAAGAATCTTTGTTATAGTGCTTGAAAAGTCAGGCCTGAGCTGAATATACTTTCTATGATGACATTACTTATTTCAATGACATTATCTTCCTACAATTTAATTTTGCCGAAAACAGGGTGTAATAATTTTCCATGATGTTTTTGACAATGAACATGGGGGTGCTCAAATTAGAGTAGAAGGTGTATATGTATGGCCATTCAGACAACTCCGGATGGTAGCTTACAGGTACTGATTTTTGTTGCTTGGCGCAAGGAAATTCTCTAAATATGTTCAACCACCTATCTTAGTCCATGGAACAAATTTACATAGGAAGGTCCTAATATTTATTGTAGAAAACCCAGAGATAGCAGTATAAATTTTTTTCTTTGTTCAGAGTGATAGCTGTATAAATTGACGTTGCATGTAACTAATATAATTAACTTAAAGCTATAGTCACTTTCTTATTGAAAGTTAACAATCTGAAAAATGTATTTATGCTCATGACAGTTTATCTCACATAGGACAATAGATGATTAGTGATTACAACTTGGATTTGTCACGGTTGAGTTTGGTATATGTGGTTACAGATAAGCATAAAAGATAAAAGGGCCTCTTAGTAGGTTTTAAGCAAGGTGAAGGATTTATGCGTCAAGTAAGCTTTATGAAGTATTGTCAAGAAAGATGCTATAAATTGTATCTCTTAGGAAAATTGCTATTAAGAGAAGTAAAGGAAAAGGAATATAATTTCTCTTTTATTTTCTTTTTAACTGTTTCTTTACAAAGTGAACCTAATTGCTTCAGTCTTCTTAATTCGCATAACAAGCGTGGAGATACTATTTAGAATGCTTCATTAACTGACATTTTTGTTTCTTTTGCAGCAGCAAAGAGGGTGAGCTTGGGCAGGAGGACGATTATCTGTTATCAAATCCATATCATTTGGTATTAATCATGACCATATTTTATGTCTTTGAGATGTAATTTTAAATAGTAGCTTTGACAGACAACTTATGACATCTGCACTTGTGAGTTTTACCCATGCTAATCAATTATTTACTTTAAATTTTCTCCATTATCATTATGTATTTTCCTTTATATTTGAAGCTTGTAAGTTGTAATGCTTTGGCACCTGACAATTTGATGGTTTGCAGCCATGAATGACATGCTTTGCTTGTATATAATATTGAGGCAGTGCGATGCAAATTCAAAAATTTTATGGTGTGTACTTGTTTGTGAAACCTTTTCTCATTTATTCATTTTAAAAAAATGAAACTACTCATTTTATGAAAATTTTCCTTCTCAAAGTGGTGGTTCGTAGAGGGAGCTTCTTGTATTATTCACATATCCCCTCTCAAATAGGTTACCTTTACCCCTTTATATGTTGTTTTTTTAGCTCAGGAATTGTATAAAAAAATTGAGTTACATCCATCCAAGTGAATTCTAATCAAATATTAAGTGTTAGCAAAAATTTATGAAATGACAATTTCTTTCTGTCTTACCTTTCCTGGACAGCTTGGACTTTTCTCATCTCAGGTCTTCCAGGAGTCTCCACGAGATAAGATTTGGAAAAGGAAACATTGTAATAATGCTTACTCAACCTTGATCCAATTTAATTTTTTATATTCCTGTCTATAACTATGTATATCTCTGTTTGTGCAGCACCTATTTATGAAATGGAGAAACATTGTAATGTTGAAATTGCAGCACAAGTTTCTCGTGTCACATCTTCCACTACTGGTACTTGATTTATCTTATTTACCTTCCTCTTTACCCAATTTCTCCCTGTAGTTTGACCAAGTACCAGGAAGCAAGTGATTTATCTCGAGTTACTTGTCATTTCCAGATGTAGATCGTGATCATTATCATCTAGAAGGATTGATGGAAAGCCCTTCAGTGGATGACGATGGAGACTGTTTCTCACCCATGCTATTAAATGCTACTTCTGTCAATATAGAGGTTTACTACAGCAAAGCAGTTAACTATACATTGATGGTCACCTTTGTATCCTACAAGAGTTGTTATTTCATTGATATTATTTTTTCTGTAAACTGCATTTTTGTGGATTCCTTAACTTATGAAAACCCTAGGTATCTTTTCTTCAAGTGCTCCTTCTCATTCGGCAAATGGAATATAGCAACACCCAATCAGTAAGACTACCACTTTCTGTAACCTTCAATGATACAAGTTTTCACATATTCTTTTTGCTATTTCAATGTATTAAATCAAGTGAATGATGTCTAATTTTCCTTTTCTAGGGAGCTTCCAAAGTTTCAATTCTGATGATCGGACAACAGGGAATAATTGATTCTTATCTTTGTCTTCTGCATCTGACTGCAGGCATACTTGTTGGTAAGTTAGATGAGTAGCTGATATCTAGATCACTGTAACCAGCACGTTTATCTGGTTTTATTATCTAAAAATTGTAGAGTGGTGGTAACAATGACGTAACCCTCTTATGATATACACTTCCTAGTTAGTAACTTGTTAACAAGTCATTACTATGTCATGCTTTTGCCTTCCTGTTACCTACTCTTAGAAGTTTGTATGGCTACTTAAAGTGAATTTTACGTTCCTAATGTGTTCATTACTTCTTATAGACTCTTGTTGAGATTTTCTCTGAGAAACTCATGTTGTTTTAGCTGCAATTCTGCACTCTGCTAATCTTTCGCTCTTTAACAGAATCCTTGTTCAATGCTTTTGCAACTGCTGCGTTTTTCAAGTTTGTTGTGTTCTCAATATTTGAGATGAGATATCTTCTCGCTATATGGAAGGCAAATAGACCTATCAGTAGTGGAGAGGGTTGGGAAGCAATGAGGCGTGAGCTATCAGTTCTATACAGCCGTTTCTGTAAGTATCCCTTGCTGAAATGCGGACATGTGCATAAATAATTAACTGAATCACCAACTATATGTGCCTGTATCTTTAATTTGTCAAGCTGCAAGGTATGAATTCTACTGATAGGGGAAATTAGATGTTAAAGAGTAAATAACACATTTGGGTTTATCTGGGAAATCTTTCTTTCACATAATCCTACCTGCTTTCGTATAGCTCAATTCAGGAACTATTCCCGGTTCTATTCCATTTCTCTACCTAGTGACGAAGGATTTATCCCCTGATTTGCAATAATTTATCCAATACACACTAGGCTTCAAAATTTGGTGACTTGTGAATCTGACATAACGTTTTAAGAAAATGAATCAGTGTCTAGTGTGAAAATATAAGCAATGAATGAGCTTCACCGTTCAACGTGGTTCATGGTTTGCTTCAGATGTGCGCCATGGGCCTAACGAATTGAGATTTTGTCCAGCAAAAAAATTGAAATCTCTCTTAGGCAGAAGCTTTATGTTGTTTTGTCATCCAAAAATCTCAAAAGAAAGTAGTCATGCAAATTTGGTAGAGAAACATGAAAGCAATTTCATTACACCTTCTCTTCCTCCCCCCCCCCCCCCCCCA
>MCJB01044851.1:59471-70819 GCA_002018475.1 Nicotiana obtusifolia | reverse complement strand
GATTAACCGCATTTTATATGTTTCGGATCTATTTACTTACTTTTGAAGGGCATTTAAACGTTCATTTTCAAACTTCTGGTGGAAAACAAAAAAAACTCAGCTTGATCTGCTTCAATTGTCACGGACAACAACACACTCATTTCTCTATTTCCAAAATTGTTTTGCAGATGGGATCCTTTTTGGTGGCATTTTGGTCATGTACGAGTTCCATAAGTTTCTGCGGCCTCTTCTTCTCCTTTTACACTCTTTTTGGATACCTCAAATTGTAACTAATGCTATTCGTGACTCGAGAAAACCATTGCATCCTCATTACATCATGGGAATGACTATAACTCGGTTAGCAATCCCTCTATATGTCTTTGGTTGTCCTCACAATTTTATGCGTATAGAGCCCGACAAAAATTGGTGCATCTGCTTGGGAATTTTCATGGCATTCCAGGCATCAGTTCTTCTTTTGCAGCACTATCTTGGATCTCGGTGGTTCATTCCTCGTCAGGTATTATGCTTCTCTACCTCTTGATTTTCGGTGAAACGATTATGTTATCAGAAGTAAGAAAACAACTGTGAAAAAGCATCAATCATCTATTGAGTTTTGCAGTGACCTATCTTATGTAAGCTTTGTTGTTGGTCTTGCAGATTTTACCGGAGAAGTATAGCTATTATAAAAGGTTTAACCAGGATGCAGCTCGTTCCTCTGACTGTGTCATTTGCATGACTGCTATTGATCTTACCCAACGTGCAAATCATTGGATGGTAATGCAACTTGTATCGAATTTTTCTTGCTATAATGTAGGATTGCTATCAAAATATGGTAAAGAAAACCCATATGGTTATAACGCGCCAATTGATTTGCAGGTGACGCCTTGTGATCATTTCTTTCATTCCGGTTGTTTACAGAGATGGATGGACATAAAGATGGAGTGCCCAACATGCCGACGTCCTCTTCCTCCTGCCTGAATAGATTTGTTTTTGAATTCCTATTGATTTGTAGCAACTGACATCATCAACCTGTCAAATGAGGTAAAGTGGCTATACAACAACAACAACAATAACCCAGTGGAATATGTATATATGTTTAAACCATCGGTAACATTCTTTCCTCTGGAACTCTTCAGGCGATATTACCTTACAAAATGTGTGGAAATTCAGTGTTTCTAAAAAAAGTAAAATAAGTTGTCTAGCTAAACGCATGACGTTGTGATTATTTCCCTCAAAAGATAGAAAGGTTTCTTCTTCCCTGTGATCCAAAAGAAATGTGTAATGTGACTGAGCTTTTGTACTTTCTCTCTGGTTGGTGGAGGATTGGATCAGAGCTTTCTTGAGAAGTCTTCAGTAGGTTTTTAAAATTTAACACAGATTCACCAGATTGCCTTGTGCAGTTCTTGTAATGTATATTATGATCAAGGTAGTTCTTGTTCAAGGTGATAACATTTGTAGATTCTTTTCTTGTATTCCATTACTTCAGTTTTTGTTTGAGATATAGGTTGGGAGACCAAGTTGTAAATTCCAAGTTGTGAAATGTAGCCTTATGATCAGCACCTTTGAATAGGTGAATTACAGTTAGATAGGAATCATGAGTTCTACAGGAACAACAATGTGTATAATCTGCAGAATTTGTTTAATTCAATACTATGGTTCCTCATACAGAATTTGTTTTAATAGTCCAATAACTGATGGAAATGGAGCTATCTTATTTCAAGTCTTGGTCAAAAGTTAGCAACAATCGTGACGTGGTTTGTGGGATGCTGTACATAAACTTTGGAATATTCAGTACCTATAAGGAATATCTATTTAAAAAGAAAAAAAGAAGAGTGAAATGTCAACTTTACTACAATCAATATTTCCAAGTCTCAGAATCATTCTTTGAGACAACACAAACAAGCACGAAAGTTAAATTGCCAACATATAGAAATTAAACTTCATCACACACCATATTTACAGATTTACTAGTGACATTATTCCTTAAATTAGACCATAACACTTTCGTCCTTGAGCTGGGGGTCTTCGAAAACAGTCTCTCTACCTCCATGGGATAAGGGTATATCAGCGTACACAGTACCCCTCTTTAAACCCCCACAATTATGGGATTATACTGGCTATGTTGTTATATTATTAAAAATTTTGAAGAAAAAAATCGAAAGCTAGTATTAAGTCATATTATCAGCAGAACCAACTCACACCAAAATCAAGTGCCACAATGAAGTGCAAAACAGTCTATGGGATGCTCAGCCACAGGGTCACATTCCTTCTTGTTTCTCTGAAGAGGTTTTTCTGGCAAACAGTTCCGACGATCATCGTACACTATACCCTTTATTGTCAAATTGCTGCAAATTCCCTGCTCCTCACAAAAGTAGTTATAAGAGAAAGTGAAGTTCGATAATTTAGGCAAGACACATATTCCTTCTGGCACAATTCCATTCATCATGTTATGTGCTAAATTTAGTAGCTCCAAGTGAGCTAATCCAGCAATACTATAAGGTATTGGCCCTACTAACTTATTATCACTCACATCTAGCACCTTTAATTTGTACAAGAATCCAACTTCAGGAGGTAAACACCCTGATAAGCTTGTATTTATGAGGAGGAGTTCTTCCAAAGTGTTTGCAAAGTTGGCTATGCTAGGTGGCAAGCATCCTCCAAAGTAATTATTGGCAAAAACAACAACAGAAGCAGAGCTTGATCCTAGATTTGAAGGGATCATAGAAGTTAAACGATTATTGTTAACGAAAATAGCATCGAGATCCTTGCTAAAGAGTTGAGAAGGCAAGGGCCCTTCAAACTCATTGAAGCGAAGATCAAGATATTTTAAGGAAGGAAGAGAAAGCACGAGAGTTGGGAAAGGTCCTACGAATCTGTTGTTACTGAGGTCAAGCTCATGCAAGAGAGTAAGATGGGATAAAGAAAGAGGGAGGATTCCACAAAAGCGATTGCTGTTTAGGTGCAGCAATGCTAAGTCATTGAGAAGGCCGAGTTCTTCAGGTAGAAAACCAGCTATATCAGCATGGTTCAGATCAATGCCAGCAACAACTTGGATTTTAGTGTCATTTGGGAATGGCGCGCAATAAATGCCAGTGTAGTTGCAGACTGAAGGGCCAACCCAATTGGCGGTCATATTGTTAGGATCAGAATAGATAACGCTTTTCCAAGCTTGGAGGGCAATGTAGGATTTGTGCAGCCTGGTGTTTGTTATGGCCTTATTAATGGAGGAGGAATAGCTGTTTTGGTGGTGGTAAAGGGCAGTCTTATGACCATGTTTGGCTGCTGAGTTGTTGAACATACTGGAGGTGAGACTTAGAAGAAAGAGGACAAAGGCAGTAGTAGTAATGGGAAAGGAAAATGAAGCCATCTTTTGTTAAGGACTGGCAATGGAAGTAAACAACAGCCTCTCTTGGTTTTTGTAAGGTGTGATATCCTTTCTTTTTCAGTTTTAAGTCCTCTGGTTAATGATGTGGTCACTACCTTCTGTTAGGATTACTGCATTTCACAACAACCGAAATAACAGCAACCTAACAACTGTCAGAAATAGCTGCCAAAATAATTATGTTTTTATGATGTACCATGTTTTCACACCCTTATCAGATGGTATATACATCCTGCAGACTCTACAATAAGACATGAAAATTCAATGTGTTGAATGATCATGCTATTTGTAGACAAAGTAGAGTTAGAAGATGTGAACGATATAGACTTCCCTCCTTAGAGGTAGCTTTCTCAGTTGTTTGAAGTGGGATGGGATAGGAACACAATAGAGTTAAGGGCAGACAGGATCTCAACTTGAATTTGAAGCGATGAACTTTATGTTTCTAACAAGGTTTTTAGATGAGCAAATGAGCTTTTGCCAAGGCATAACCGGGACAACGATGTTTGTATTGTCTTGTTGAATGATGGTTATAGGCTTATTATTGCTACACAGAAGTTTAGAAAGGAAATAAGAAAAATATCGTAGATAAGATGGATAATGGATTATATCACTCCTAAGATAGCCAAGATCTTATGGCTCAACTCCCGTACAATGCTTATAAAAGTTTTC
Organism: Nicotiana obtusifolia; assembly: GCA_002018475.1. Classification (NCBI taxonomy): domain Eukaryota; kingdom Viridiplantae; phylum Streptophyta; class Magnoliopsida; order Solanales; family Solanaceae; genus Nicotiana; species Nicotiana obtusifolia. Next base: position 66,789 of record MCJB01044851.1, on the reverse strand, counting down.
GACGAAAACAAAAAGATTACGACGTTGTGATATTTGTGTTGAAACTTGAAATAACACCAGAGAGAGAGAGAGAGAAAAGAGAAACAACAATTGTTCTCCTCATCTTGTCAAAACTTGCTAAAGAGATGAAGCTTCATTTGCATGCCAACTACAATCAAACTCGGCAAATCGTCTGCGTTTTCCTTGCTTCGCCCTTGTGATCTCCGTCATAATTTTAATGAATTCAACAAGATTAACGAAACTAATTTCAGCATGCGCTGTCGTTTAACAAGCACGTTTCCATATCTTATTTAGGCTACGTATGCACTTGAGGTGGCGATCGAGTCTTATGACTACAGCTAATAGCAGTAAAATATAACAATACCTCACTTCCTTCTCTTGGCGAATTTGTTGACAATATGAGCTCTTGCTATGAAGTAGCAGAAAGTAAAACTGTACATAAATTTCTGCATAATAGACAACTATAAACATACAGCAGTTTCAAGAGTTCCATAGCAACAAGGAAAACAACTTCAAGGAAATTACAGTTCCTGCATAAACTTTCAAGAGAATCCAAACAATGTGACATTGTTCTAGAAAATTATTTGAAAGCACTGAGACAACCAAGGAAATATACACAACCAAAGGACAATCATTTCGTCATCATCACCATATTAAATCAGCCACCACCACCAGATCCATATTTCTTTCCAAACATAATGAGCTGCAGCTTATCGTACCCAGCTAGAACACCTGCACCAGCAACAGCACGTAGAATATTTGCTCCAGCACCTTTGAAAAGTGATTTAGTGCCTTCATTCTTAACAATCTGCGTAAATGCATCCATTGAGCCCTTGTACTTGACTGCTTCTCCAGAAGTCATCATCATTCTTCTACGAACCGTATCAATTGGATAAGAAGCCAAACCAGCACCAATAGTGATACCCCAACCCAACAAGAAACTCGCGAAAAAGCTATCCTGTAAACACCGAAATATTGCAGTAGTGTTAATACCGGCCACTTCGTGGAAACAGAAACTAAAGGTAATAGCAATGAGATGGCAAATCCATCTTTCAGTTCTCTATGTTGATGGTATGACCCAACAGATGATGACTGATCACACATAATTCATACACATGCAGTCAAATGGTTAATTCATGAGTAATCTGAGTCCAATCACTAAACTTGACAGATATGTACCCATATCTTAAACGATAACTTATACATATAGGTAATATATCACTGACAAAATGGAGAGAAATGGTTTCTTTTTTTTTCTCATCAAGAGGACAAAAGAATCCAGCATATGGATAAGAGTGCTTAAAATATGACTTTATAAAGTAAAGAGGACGTTGAACCAGATTTCTGATACCTGCAAGTCACCAACTAGAACAACTGGTTTAAGTGAATCATACATCCCAAAGTACAGACCACGGTAAACAATGATTCCCACACATGAGATGGTGAATCCACGATAAAGCCCACCAATACCATCTGATTTGAGAGTTTTCCGGTAAACGTCAACCAGACCATTAAACTGCCTCTCACCACCCTTTTTCGCAGCCTTATTATCATTGGCAAGACGTGTTCTCGCATAATCCAAGGAATACACAAACAAAAGGGATGAGGCACCAGCAGCACCACCAGATGCCAAGTTTCCTGCAAACCACTTCCAATAGCCATCCCTGTCTTTTTTGAAATTAAACAGTCTCTTAAAGTAATCTTTAAAAGCGAAATTCAAGGCCTGCAAAAGACAAATTCAGGAATTAATAATTCTGAAGGACAAAAGATGCTGCAGTAGTGGCCACAAATTTACTACTCAAATGTATCTGTGCTACGTTCAAGTTCTCTTCTTTTTTCCTTATTTCGCAATGCACATCACTAGAGAGATTTGTAAAGTTTAACAATATTACAATAAAGCAAAATGTACCTATTCAAATAATTCAGCAATTAATTATCCCTAAGGATATAAGCTGATGTACTGAAGGCCACCAAATTGTTTAAACTACTCAAATGTACTGATGATACTCCCAAATCCTCCTCTTTATAGCTCCTTTGACAATGCACATCACTTCACTAGAGAGATTCATAAAGTTTCACCATCATTATAACAAATAAATCAAAGTATTTTATTAATGATGGAAAAATGTATTCAAATCCAGGAATCATCCTGGAGGACACGAAATGATGTACCAGCGACCATAAAAATGGTTAAGATAAGGAAATGCACAGACACCACGGCCAAGATAACGCACATCCTTAGAGAGATCATGACGTCTCAAAGTCATTACAAAAATAACAGTAAAAGCTTCAAATTAATGATGGCAAAATTAATTCAAATATTATATATTTTGTTGTAGTAATACCTTTGTAACTGTCTCGTAGGTAAGTAACAACAACCTTTGGACTAAAAGCGATCAAAAAGCGGAAGAGTGCCTCAGCTAAGTGTGATGAAAAAGTTTAAGTAGCTAACACAATTATAGACAGAATGAATAGGGATCAACCAACACAAAGTTAGGACTGCGAACCTGAGTCGGGAAGTATCTGATGACATTTGCAGTATTGCCTCTCCAAAGAGCAATGACGCCTTCATCCTTAATAGTTCTGCCAAAGCAGTCCGTAATCCCTTTGTAAGGTTCAGAAAGTCTACCAGCTTTTATCATCTCATCCTGATTCTGAATCAAGAGCTTGACTCTCTCGATTGGAGCTGCAGCTGTCTTAGACACTGCAGCAGAAACCCCTCCCATGAGAAAATCCACGACAAAACTGTTAGCTTTCTTCTCTTCAGATGGGGCCTGTATGAGAATAGAGTTGCGCAATGACTGGACTTCCAGGATATTGACTTGGCAACTCGACATGAAAGAACCCTGTATAACTTCATTGACATACCCACCAGCCATGTTGTGTGAACCAGGATGCTTAGAATGTGTGTGGGGAGATATTAGAGAGAAGAGGTGCAAATGCCCATGTATTTTCTGAACTACAGATGGGCGCGGTGACCCGTCCCCCATGTTTGTAAGTCAATACTATGACCTGCAAAGAAAACAATAATAACTGAAGCATTTCCCTAAAGTACAAGCAAGTGGAGAACGGAAGCTTCCAACAAGGATCAAGCACAATAATTAAGCAACAATGTCTAAATTTCAGTTCAAGTAGCGAAAATAGTTTAAAAATTGGTACATAGAAATTTAATGGCTAAGCAGTCAAACCTACTAATAAAAGCACATCCGCACGAACATGAGACAAAGTAGGAAATCTAAGCAAAAACAATAGAATACTTACCAAACAATTCAATACGAGCAAAATTAGAAACAACTATTTGACAATTACTCTTTATTTACAGGAATCAACAAATAAATTAGGTAATGAAAGAAAAATGTTTTGGATCAGAAAAACAAAGCACTATTCCAAGACAAGCAGAAGCTAAACATGTAAATTATATATAATTAACTAATATGTTTATCAATATTATCAAAAGAGAGTAATATTTTTCAAAGTTCAAACTCAAATCAGAAGTATAAAACATCAAAACTAGGCCGAAAAAGGAAATAAGCAATGATCTCAACTATTCTCGACCAAACTTATTATTCAGTGTAATAAGTAACCAATATACAACACAACCAACCAGTAACACATGGAGTATATCAATATGAAAATGAAACTAAAGCTCAAATAAACGTTTTATAACACAATATTTAGGTAAGATGAACTTCACAATCAGTGATCTTATGATCCGATGAATATGAAATGAAGTTGACAAGAACAAAATTATCCCTAACTAAAAATAAACAAGTGATACAGTCCATATAGCGATATTACACACAGTATGGGCGTTTCTACGTGAAGAGAGAGAGAAAACACATACCCTGAGAAAGGTCGAGAAGTCTCGTTCCCACCTCTGAGGAAAGCACAAAGTAATATTTTTCAAAGAAGCAGCGCGTCTTAGCAAATCGGGAGCTGCGAGTTTCTAGAAGCTACGGAAGACTAGGGTTTTACAATTATCGAGTCATCTGACCCTATTTTTCCGCGAAAATTATCCTCCTGCCATTTTCGCGCTTCATTCAACAGTCCTCCTTGACTCTTTAGCGTCTTGTTTTTTAAAAGAGTTAATTTTAACTAATTATCGTGGCGCTTGGATTGAAGGCCTGTCTCAAGTCTATTTCCACAAAATGGAAAAAGGATAACTATTAATGCTACTATTTTTTTTCCTATTTTATATAACCATATCTGACTAGACAAAGGGCAGCCCAGCAACTTTACTTATTACAACTTTACCAGTTATGCAAGGCTCTCCATTTAGACACACAATTTAAAATATTAGTAGTAATTAGATTTATATATTATATTAATGATAGTGAAAGAAGATATTAGCATACTAGTTAAAAGATTAATTTGATACTACTATAACATATTACATATACATCTCCAAAAGAGAAAACGTTTTATAAATTGAATTGGAGAAAATACTTCTGTGAGTTGTCCCAAAAGTATGAATTGGTATTTGATAAAGAATACTACTCCATCGTCGTGATAGGACAACGAAGTAGAAAACATAATAACAAATGTCGCAATATTTGACATTGTGACGAATATAGTTACAATACTTGATCTGTTTAAGTTGTTTCCCACTCAAATATTTGAGAGAAGCGCAAGTGGCAAAGGAATTCAAATGTATAGAACACCGACTATATGTTGTTTTTGGATACGAATTACCATACAAGCCTATCTTTCCTGACAAATAATTTAGGAAAGGACACCAAAGAGTGAAGAAAAAAGCAGCAGCACCTACAGTTCTACAGATACATGCATGTCATTATGTCTATAGGATACTTTCTTGATATATGAACATGAATGTATATAGTTTCGTACATCAAAGAGGATTTGATACATTGAACTGCTTTCGGACTCATTTTTCTACACACCTTCCCTATGATGAACATAAGGAAGCTTTTTGCTTTATCAGCAACTGCTTAAGCTTTTTGATGAGCTGAGGATTTGAGCACATATAATCCTGGAATGACTCCCTCAGGCTCTTCAACATGTTCTTGTGATCTTCAGCGCGGTCTATGTTTATTAACTTGGTGAATAGGTTCCTCCAAAGTTCAACTTTCCAGTACCTGAAAGATAACCAAGCAGAACAGAGATTAAGGAACATATCACATACCAATAATAAACAACTAAAACTCTGCCGTTTGGTGCAGACCATATCGACTTGATACTATATGCTAATTGCTAAACCATTAGAAAGATTCAAACTTAAAGTGTTAATAAGATCATTTGCATTTTAAAGAGAATGCGGACACAAAATATGCCAACAAATAAGACGAGGAGCAAAGACATACCGCTTAAAAGGCGACTTGGGTTGATAACTATAGCCACCACCGGGAGAAGGTCTTTTCTCTATTTCCATATATGAATTGAAAAGCATCATGTGTACAATAACACAGAGGCCATGTGCATCCACCTGGTATCCATTAGATACCAAAATTTAGTTTCCACTCGACACCAGTCTAATTATCTGAATTATTAAGTTGTTAAACTTTGGAAGGCTCTTACCTGAAATTTCCATGGCTTTTTTTCTTGCATTTCGATGCAGCGGAAGCCAGAAGTTCTACTGTCTCCTATAAACTCTGTCTTCTCAGGGAAGAGGCTCAGGTCTATGCCCCTTCCCCAGTCGACAAGGCAAACTCCCTGGAAGATAAAACCATGATAGTTTGCTAATGTTCAAAAACATTACTAATACACAAGGCCAAGAAATTACCTGATCCCTCCATTGACCAGTACGCTGACGAAAAGTTTCTACATCATCTGTCAGATCGTCCCTGAAAAGTTACACCAGCAAAATCCTTTACTAGAGAGATACCCATAGATAACTCTTTTTTCAGTCTAACAGTCCAAATTTTACTTTTTTGTCCTAAAATTGGGTCTAATTTCCTAAAATGGAAAGTATATATTTCCATATTTAACAATGTGCTACTATGCCTTAATCCTAAATAATTGGAAGTCGAATGTATATATCATCAATATATTCTGCACTATTTAAATATAATAAATTTCAATCTCACCTTAAAATTCATTCCAAATTAGGACTCTTAAATTGGGTTGGATGAAACTTTCATCTGAGGTCCACAGTAAGTTTCCAGGGAGCTCATTGATATATGTCAAGAATTTCCCCCCTTTAACCTTAAGATGCAAGAATAGTTCCCCTGTCACAATATAATTTACATGCTTTCCTTTTTGATACCTATGTTGCTCAAATTCTCCAAATAAGCCAATATGAAGGATTCTCAAAAAATTATGATCTGACACACGTGTGACGAATCTGTGGAGGATCCAAGCAACATAGTATGGTACGGCCCAAAAACAAACTTGTCTCCTTAAATATATGGTCCTTGTTCAATAATTGAAACTAATATGAATGGACACACCTTTTGGCCCATCTTATGCCATATTTTTTAACTGAATATAGAGTTTTAAATGTTAATTTGACTTTTGCTTTTAAACTTTAGTAGTTAGAAAACACTTGCAATTATTGTTGAAATGTTAGTTTTATAAAACAATACCATGTCAAAATTCAAATTTGAACAGTTAAATAAATTAAACTTTCTGAGATCTGTGAAAGATATAAAATAATATTACTAGGATTTCTACAAGAGTAAAATTTAATTTCAATTTTTTTATTCTTGATTACTGCATAGGTCCAATTAAGTCAACCTTAATTAGGACAGAGGGAATTATATTCAGACAAAGATTTAGGGTGTGTTTGATATCAAGGAAAATATTTTCCCTTGTTTGGTTGGTGAGTGAAAAGTTTTTTCTCGAAAATATTTTTTAGTGTTGGGTAAGAGAGTAGAAAATATTTTTTAGGAAAATAATTTTTTATGCTACTCTCCTCATCCCCCTTCCTCCAAGTCCCCATGTTTCATGTGCTCTCCCCCTCCCCCCTCCAAATACCCAATTTTTTTAGGACTCTATTTTCCTCAAGAATTTAATTATTCTTCTAAAAATTCAGACAAACCCAAAGGAATTAATTTGCTGCTTTACTTTTTTACACAAAAATAATGTTAAAATTTGTGCTCCATAACTAAAAAAAACTCTTTTTTTGGTTGAAAGAAAATACTTTTTCTACATCATGAAAAGAAAATACTCATTTTGTTGAAATGAAAGAAAATACTTTTTACTACATCATTTGTTGAAATGAAAGAAAATACTTTTTCTACATCATGAAAAGAAAGTACTTTTTTTGTTAAAATGAAAAAAAAGTACTCTATCTGTAACATGAAAAGAAAATACTATTAATAATATTTTATTTAGAATGGTGGAGGTGGGAGGTGGGGGT
>MCJB01044851.1:0-59452 GCA_002018475.1 Nicotiana obtusifolia | reverse complement strand
GTGGGTGGGTAGGGGTGGGGATGGGGAATATGATGGGGAAGGTTGAAAAAAAGTTTGGGAAAATATTTTCCCGGAAAACATTTTCCTCCAATTGGAGGAAAAGGAATTCATAAGGAAAATATTTTCCTTCGTACCAAACACACCCTTAACCTGTTGTTTACAAAATTGTAAAGAAAGGTTAGAACTCATGTGGAAGAAAGCATCTGTCGAATTAAAGGCACTCACTCATAGCAAAAACTCATTCATGAATTTCATAACATGAACCAAGAGAAAATCTGAAACTGCAGTGTAACTTCAAAAACAAACCACACTGGATTTATTTTTCTTCTTTTGAGAAAAGGAACCTCGTTATAAGGCGAAAATATTAGAAAGAAATTTTAAAGCAACATACAAGTACAGATTCTGCAACCTCAAGTTGTCATGTCCAAATGAAATTCAAAAAGTACTAGTCTTTGCCAATTACCTTTTTTAAAAGCTAAAGAGAGACAAAACCGTAGAAGTTGTACAAGGCAAACACTCTCTGGCTAACTGTACCCTTTTGATCAACATGTAAGACTTCAGCTTAGTAGTAGATACATTTCAAGTTTGTATTAAGTGACATAAAGGCTTTAGATACCTTGCATAACGAATCAGTAGATTATCGGGTTTGAAGTCGCCATGAATAATTTGGGCATGATGCAAAGTTTCTAAAATGCAGAGCATCTCAATGGTGTAATAAATACACAATACTTCCTCCATGGACCCACCAATCACAGCATTGGAGTTAATTGCATCCTGCAAGTTACTCAAGTTGCTAGAAAGCATAAACATTCATCATATCATTCAAATTTTGGAAACAAAGAAATAGCAGTTGAAAGATCAGCAGGCACCTACCTGAAGTGTGCCATTAGCCAGGAAGTCAGAAACGAGTATGCTGTAGTCAGAATAAAGATGTAACCTGTGGGCATAGCCAAAGCTCAATCTCTGGTGAATAAGAATGAAATAAGTCAGCACCATTTTCTAAGCCAGCAAACACCAATATGTAGTGGGTTAGTTTCACATCTGATCACTGAATTTTACTCATTAAAATCGCGAAGTCACAAAACTGCTTTTGCCACATTTGAGTAATTGAACATTTACCCGCTATAACAGTAAAGTCACAAAACTATCTACCCACCATAACAGTAAAGTCACAAAACTATCTGTTGTCAAATTAAGGCAACTGAACTTTATCCACCATAACAGTAAAGTTACTTCGATGGGTAGGTTTTTCATGATAATCGGTAAAGTTCAGTGACTTTACTGTTAAAGTTGGTAATCAGACAAAAAATATTTTTGTGACTTTACTGTTAAAGTAGATAAAGTTTAGTTTCTTTAATATGTCAAAAGATATTTTTATGACTTTATAAAGTTCAATAAATAGTCCAATGACTTAATCTCCACACTGCATACTTCTCTTCCTGGAATCCGCAAGTCCAGTTGACGGTAAACGTAGAATTCCCAAGGGAAAGCTGGCTTTTGAATCTGCAGATATCAATAAAATGAAATAAACAGCGAGTAGACTTCCAGTGTCAGGTTTTATCATGAAGGGAAGGAAGGATAAACTATTATTTCACCTTAAGTGCCACAACCTCATCCGGATTACCATCGAGACACGCTTTGAATACCTGAGCAAATCCTCCCTTACCTGCACAGCCCTTGATCTGATAGCTGTATCCACCTGCATAATCATGAGTCCATGATCCACAAACATTTAGATGAGAGCACAACAAGTTCATGCACTTGGACACCTGAGTTCCCAAGCTTTTTCTCTATGAATTCATTTCTAAGATTTATGGCAGAAAGTGCAATTAGAAACACCCAAGATAAGGTATGAGAAGAGGAAATGCATTTACAGGAAATTCCTAAGCCCCTTGTTGGGATTTAGGCCTCTGCCACCTCCCACAACTAGAATTGCATCATCTACCAAACAACAGCAGATTCATAAGCCTAAGGAATGAATAAGCTGTCTGCCTTTTGTGATTAGTTTGTCTTTTCTAGGAGGCAACAACACTCCTGCGGCTCTGGTTTTATTTACTAGGAGATACTGGAAAGCATCTCACTTAAAAGAGCTTAATAATGGTCATACCCTTGCTCACACCACAATTTGTCAAGGAAGAAACAACAGAAGAAAAATATGGAGAAATGTCCAGCATATCCAGTACAAAGTTATGATTTGTCTGATTTAGGTGGCATTTGTTTGAAAGTTTGAAATATTCTGGAGCATGTAAAGAAAATAATCCAATGCAGAATGTGAACAGGCTGTTATTAAGGCATATGGGTATGGGACAAACAAACCAAGGCATAAAATACTAGTGTATGCATGGAATGAACGCCCCATGTATCCAGGTATTAGTCCCATGAGACCTTAGTCCCCCATGGTCACTTCAGGACGTTTAGCAGCTGCCTCACCACAAGGCGAGTCCAATATGAGTGTCAACTTTACCTTGATCTGCATCTTTGCAATGGTCAATGAAGATCCAATACTCTGCAGCTATTATAGACAAAAGACAATAAGTTACCTATGTCAATAGTTTTATTCCTGGCAGATTTCTGCAAAGTTGACAATGACACCTTTCCTGGATAAGCCTTTTTGCTTGAGTGGTATCCCTGATGAAGTACACGTGCAGCTGTCATGAATTGCTGCTAACACGTAAAACTAGTTTCACAAAAAAATGCTTCTGATCTGTCTCACATCATATTTTAATATCTCAGGATTCTTCTTCTGCAACAGAATTTTAATTGTCGATACCAACCATGGGTTGATACAAGCTCCACCATTCTCTGACACGATGTCCATCTACATGATGGTGTGAAAGGAAATCAGTAATATAGTCCTACCTAACAGCTAAACACGTGGATAAAAAAGTAAGAAACAACATGATAGACAACACAAACACTAGCTCTATAGGTATTCAAAAACAAGAGAAATCAGAACGGATCATAGAAGGTATGATAGATCCAGATTTTCACTGCTTTAAAGAAAGAGTGAGATAAGCAACAAAGTAGCCTAAGAGGTAAGATGGAAATTAGTTATGTATGATAATAGAATCAGCAAACTGGACAAATGAACATGAAGGCTTAACTGAGGAATGAAGCATAGTGACTATTCTACAAGCTTACCACTTAATATTCAAGTTGAGGGTTTCAAGACAGCTTATCTTGGATGTAACAAACTTGACAGGTCTAAAGAGAGTTTAACTTTTGGTAAAAAATAGACTAAACAGAACTAATAACATATGCTTTGGCACTGAAATTAGGATGCGTAGTATGACTGTAATAGGTTGTCTGATAGCATGTATAGAAATTCTTTGTCAAATAAACTTATCATTTAACAGAGCGACAATCATAAAATGGAAGCTAAATGTTCCTCGCCTCAGAACCGACATCCTTGACTAGCTTTACCAGCACTTGTTGCCTCTCTAACAATGATCTTATTCTAACATAAGTTGATATTGCAGATTAGAAAGTAAGCACATACATAAAGTAATCAGAAAGCACATTACATTGCTAATAATAAACTGGCTTTAACTATCAAATTTATTCTGAACAAATAACTCAATTTATCTTTACCAGTAAGATTCCAACAAGGTGACCTTAGTATCTAAATTCATTGAAAATAACTTTAGGGTATCCAATCATACAATCATAAGCCTTAACACTTTCTAACTCTCCAGATGCTGAGTTTTCAATTTATCAAATGGTCCTGAAGCTGCCCTCTTAATCAGATGGCTTAAAGTTGATGCACTTTATCTAGACTACATGATATTGACAGGTCAACAAAGGAAGTTATCCCCTATGTTATTCTAGCTAAAAACTATGACATGTTACTTGTATCACATTCATAGATCATTTGATCTATCATATTAGCTATCAAGTAAATGGAACACGTCATGACCAGCCAGATCTATTTGCCAGAAATATTCAGATTTATCATCTTTTTTAGCAGAAAGAAAAACATGAGACTCACGTCACTGCTTAAGTTCCATATGTGCAGTATGGATTAAACAAGAACTTAAAAGCAGAAAAATGCTGATCAGCAAGTAGATGTCAGAGATTTGGCCCTTAATCCGCGCAACAAGGAAGTCCAAGCATGAAGCAATAAAATAACCTCTAGTCATTTGTAGGTCAAGATGGATGACAGAATGTATAGACCATGTAGCCTTTTCTGTTTTATCCAGATATATACCATTTCATCTCATTAAAGTTTAGCAGTTCCCTGCTGGTTAAAAGTTTAATTACTGAATCCAGCATTGCTACTTCCAAAGACCTGACTCTATGCTAATAACATTGTTGTACCTTGCCCCAGTTGGTGCAAATTATGAAAGCAGAACCAAAAATACCTTCTGTAGTGAACCAGCTGTTACTTTCTCAGACATTCTCTCGAGAAACAACACTTGCGCCTTCTTCAACCTGCCAAGTGGCTCAGCATTCCTGAAAACATTTCCTAAGTTCATGAATATAATGTCATAAAATACAACTGGAAGCATGTGCTTAAAGAATTATGAGCCTATAAAAGAGCATCTGTCCTCTGAGAAAGAGAGCAACCTTGAAATTCCGGAATGGTAAATGAGAAATGCATCTATTAACATCCCTTTCGCCTCAAGGAGCAATGCATATGTCTCATAGAGCATAGAATTGAACAAGCAAATCTTATTCTGCTCAATTTCTCTATATACACTTGCGTGGTCCGAACTGCTATCCATCTGAAATACAAGCAACCAATTTATTAGATAATGCAGTAATGCCCACATACAGGAACAGATCAACCTTTTAAGCATAGCAGATCTAGCTTGTAACCTATGGGTTCACGTGAACCCAATAGCTCTCGTCCAGACCCTATATATGTATTAAGAAATCTACTAAATATCGATGAATATTTGACTGTGAACAAGTTATTATTGTACATTAACTTGAGGTCATTGTAAGATTCCATAAACTTTAAATCCTGGATCCGCCTCTGCTTTTTAGCAGCGAATGCAGGCACGTACATTATATGTGTGTGTGTGTGTATACTAAGTGCATCCATTATAACAAAGTAGTGTATACCTTGCACCTATTAAGGGGCGGAGTCAAGGAGGCGCAAGGGGGTTCAATTGAATCCCCTTAATTGGGAAATTATACAATGTAAATAGGGCAAAAATATTTTCTTTTCCTTTTTGCTTATAAATAAATTATTGAATGAATTCCCTTGTTTGAATTCCTGGCCCCGCTGCTACACCTATTAACTTAAAATCCGAAATCCTCCTTTGCCCATACATTTTGTACCATTTCTATATAATAAACTTGTAGGTATCAAACAGGAAGAACAAAAAGGGAATGATGATTAATTACATATAGAAACCAAATCTTGAGAAATCTGACGTCGTTTTGGTACCGAGGGTTGTTCTTGAAAGTATGGATGCAGTTCGAGCAAAGCTCGTGCAGATCTCTACCATCGTTCGAGTCAGTTAAAGTTCGATCTTTCAAAGCTTTCTCAATTGACCTACAAATTAGGGCATAGAATAAACAATTTGAACATGTTATGTGAGTTGCAAATGCATATTTCGGGGAAAAAGGTACCGGAGCCAAGGCAATAGAGGGTCTTCGACGGAGGAGGAGGAACTAGTTGTGTTGTTTGGGTTTTTGGAAATGACTGCCATCCTCTTCTGGTTCGGTCGCACTCGACTCTGTACTCTGTAGTGTCGTCGGAAAATGAATAATTGACACTAGTAGGAAACGGGCGCGAAAATAGATATTGAATTTTGTTGCCACGTGACTATTATTAATAGTAGAGGATTTGTACAAAACAAATAAAAATCCATGACGTCCTATTCTTTTTGAATTAATTTTTTCTATATTTTCTTAGTTGGTATGAGTGACAATATTAACTTATCTTAGTTGACGATAGTTAAGGACTATATTACAAATAATAAAAAAATAAAACACTTAAAAATAAATATATTTCACCCAAATGAAACGCCTTTTGTCCCATACTAATATCACGCTCTTTCATTTTTCTTTTTATCTTCTTCATTCTGTAGCAATATTCTGCAATTGATTGCTCAGTCTTTTTGGGTAAGAACTTCATCAGTCTTCTTTTTCTCCACCCCTTTTTAACTATGATCAAAAGTTTAAGATTTTCTTTTGGTACTTATTTTTTGCAACTGTGATTCCTCCAATTTGAAGAATACTTAATTTTATTACAAAAATAATATGTTCCTATTTTATGAACTCAATTCAATACTAGCAAACATCTATGCGAATAAAGGAAGTTATATTACATGTGCCTTGTGAATGTGTTAACTGTTGTCCCAGCCACGCCCCATGATTCCTTGGACGCGTTCCGTGGCATTCTGACAAGCCTCCCAACGCCTAGCGCCACAGTCGATCCCGTGATCTCTGTAGCGCCAAGTGACAAGCGCGCATGTACCTCTATCGCCCCACCGATAGTACTCCAGTGCCCAGCGGCTGGCAAATGTCAACAGTGCCGCGTGCACAGACCATCATGTTGCCAACAGCACCGCGCTCATAGACAGTGCCGTGCGCACAGATCCTGATGCCTTGCCAGTGCCCGATCGCAGACAGATTCCAATAGTGTCGCGCGCACAAACAATGACGCACGCCCAAACCCTTATGCCAAGTGCCAGCGCCCAACCGCAGGCAGAAAAAAATAGTGTCGTGCGCGCCGACAGCACCACGTGCGCAGACCCTGATGCTCAAGACAAAGTTGGTACGAACGTACTTGTTTCTACCTTGTAGAAAACTAAGTCATTTCCATTGTAATATAGAGTAATTTTACTTCATTTACTTTCAGTCTGCTTCTACAACTTATTTAGGTCAAGTCATGTAACTTTGGTTTATTTTTTTTAAGCATTATTAGGGGGGATCAAGTATTCAAACATTCAGGCAAGCAAACATTTCTCTGTACTGGTGTCTCTCCCCCTCGACACCGCGTAGCCTTTTGTAATAGTTTTCATTTCATCAATGCAATCAGCTTTCATTCTCAATTGCTCATTTCAATTCTCTCAGTCGCTCACGACATTGGTTATCCCATATGGAACTGACAATCTAGTCTAGCGTACAGAGGGGACCTCAGTTGACGGACATCAATCGCACTGACATTGATTGCTTAGCCTTATGTCGCCCTTCCAAGGAATCTAAGGAAGGCGCCGCATAATAGTTGGTATCAGAGCCTAGGCTCGACCGGTGACGAGGGAACACATTGCCATTACCATCATTTTTTACCATGGTGAATCATGGGAATCGCATCACGATCCTTGAAGAGACGGTTAACGTATTACGGCCCATCGTGGATACGGTGCCTGATCTAAGAACTAGCATAGTGCAAAGGTTGGACGACCTGGACCGCAGAATGCGGCAGGTTGAAGTTGACATAGCAAACATCAGTCGCAATTCTGACGAAGACCGGCAAACGGCAGCCGCAGAGGCAGTCGAAATTCATGACAAATTCGAGGACCTCCAACAGGAGCACGCCGAGGATTTAGCCCATCGAGAACTAGAGGCAGACAGAGTGACTGCCATGCAGCAAACCGTAGACAACTTGACAGGCCAGCTCAATGTTGTCAATGCTCCCCTACAAGGCCTACTTAGAGGAGGCGAAAACCAAATCAGGGGTGCCACGAACCTCGCCTCTGTGCCACAAAAGCTGAAAATTTTGGAGATAGAGCCATACAACGGAGCTCGGGATGCTAAAGAAGTAGAGAATTTTATTTTCGACATCGAATAGTAATTTGATGTCGTAGGAGAGTTGGAAAAAGCCAAAAAGGTAGCAACTGCTGCCGTGTATCTTCAGGGTGATGCTAAACTCTGGTGGCGAGTGAAATATGAAGTCATCAGGAGGACCGCGGAAGATATTCTCAACACATGGGCAGAGCTGAAGGCAGCCATACGCCTGCAGTTCTTCCCTTAAAACGTGGAATACAATGCAAGGAGAAAGTTGCAGGAACTCCGCCAGATTAGGTCAGTGCGAGAATTCTCCGCACTCATGCTAAACATACGGGATACGGGGGACAAAGACAAACTCTTTGCATTCATAGAAGTTTTGAAACCTCATGCTCGTATGGAGCTGCAAAGACAAAGGGTAGATACCCTGCCCAAGGCGATCCAAGCTGCAAAATGCCTTAGGGATTATCATATGGAAACTTAGAAGGATAGACCTCAGCCTCCTGTCCGAGGGGAATACAACAGGAGCCAACCTAGAAATGGTGGCCCAAGCAGAAATAGAGGAGATCGAAGTTCATCCAAATCTAAGACTCCTTCCTCAAGCAGCAACAGTGTTGCATCAGTCAACAACAATCAGCGGAGAAAGCCTCATTTAGAATGTCGTCATTGCAGTGGGCAACATTGAAAAAATGAATGCCCACATACACAGATCAACGCTCATCATACTGTTGAAGATGGGTCAGATAACGATTCAGACGACGCAGAGCAAGTAGGCGCCTTCAATGCAATTGTTGGTTCCATTCCTAATACCTTAGCGGGAACCAATACTAGTAACCCTAAGAAGAACGCATGCCCAATCGCCAAGAAAGGGAAAGAGAAGACGGATGATAGGCCTCCCACCACACAAGAGAGGACCTTAATGTTCGTCGAAAAGAAAGTAAACAGCTGACCCATTTGAGCAATGATAGACACGGGTGCTACCCACAACTACTTAGTCTCGACTCAGGTGGAGCGCCTCGGTCTAGTTGTGCAAAAGAGTAGGGGCCGTGTCAAGGCTATCAACTCACCACCCCAGCCAGTGAGTGGAATAGCCAAAGAAGTGCCAATGAAGCTTGGCCCATACAAGGGAAGATTCAACCTACGCATAGCTATCATCGATGACTTCGAACTGATAGTGGGATTGAAATTCCTGAGGCAAACCAACACAATACCGGTACCATACGCCGACATGCTCCTGATGATGGGAGACAACGGGGCCAAACCCCGCATCATACCATGCATACCCATAAAAATGGCCGCTGAAAACATCTTGGCCATGCAGTCAAAGAAGGAAGTCAAAAGACATGAACCTATGGTTCCAGCTACCCTTAACATCAAGAATCAACAATCATATCATCGGCCTCAAATGACTGATGATGCCCCTCAGTGCGTGAAGACTTGTCAAGCATTCCAGAAGGACAAGCCGGATCGCTCAGCACAAGCGGGACTCTTGGAGCCACTACCTGTCCCAAAGAGACCTTGGGAAAGTGTTTTCCTGAATTTCATCACAGGATTACCCAAGGTCGGAGATCTTGCAACCATCTTGGTTGTGGTAGACGGGGTTTCCAAGTATGCCACCTTCATAGCAGCCCCACAGAACATATCGGCAGAAGATACAGCTCGACTCTTCTTCTCTCATATTGTCAAATATTGGGGCCTGCCCAAAGACATCATTAGTGACTGCGATTCACGCTTCACTAGCAAATTTTGGACCCATCTCTTTAGGTGCCTCGGATCCAAATAGAGTCACAACTCAAAGCAGATGGCCAGACAGAACGGTTCAATGACATGCTGGAGGAATATCTCCTCCACTTTGCAACCGGATCACAGAAGAATTAGGTGAAGCTTTTGGATGTTATTCAACTATATTTCAAGTCACAAAAGTGCGCATGTACAAACAAAAGTGCTTTTAAAATTGTTACCGGACAACAACCGCTACTCCCACAGACTATGAATGCACCAAACATGTCAAAATCACCTCGAGCTGCCAGTTTCTCAAAGGAATGGGAACAAACTGTTGAGATAGTGCGGAGCTATCTTGTTAAAGCCCAAGAGAGGGCAACGAGGTATGCCAAACAAAACCTTCGCTCTGTCCAACATCAAGCAGGAGATAAAGTGATGGTAAGAATCACAAAGCGGTACTTGTTTGTAGCGAGGACCCATGACCTTCGCATATTGCAAAAACACATCGGACCCTTGTCCATTAAAAGACGCATTGGGAAAGCCACATACCAAGTGAATACACCAGCCTGGTGGAAAATCCATCCAGTCTTCCATGTCAGCCGCTTCACATCATTTCAGAAAGACATGGAGCACCATTAAGAATGCCACCTCACAAGACCGAGCGGAACAGACCTCCCAGCCAACAAGAGCCTGACCATACATCATCTTGCAGGTAAGGCTCCAAGGACGTCGCCAACTTAGGTGGGGGAGAATGTCATGGGCTGCTTTCCAGCACGCCCCATGACCCCTTGGACGCGCCCCGTGGCGTCCTGGCAAGCCTCCTAACGCCCAGCGCCACGGTCAGCCCCGTGATCTCGGTAGCGCCAAGTGACAAGCGCGCATGTGCCTCTGTCGCCCCACCGATAATTCTTGCCAGTGCCCAGCGGCTAGCAAATGCCAACAGTGCCACACGCACAAGCAAAGCCGCGTGCACAGACCATCATGTTGCCAACAACGTCGCGCTCACAAACAGTGTCACGCGCAGAGATCCTGATTCCTTGCTAGCGGCCAATCGCAGACTGATTCCAACAGCGCCGCGCGCACAAACAATGCTACGCACCCAGACCCTTATGCCAAGTGCCAGCGCCCAGCCGCAGGCAGATACAAATAGTGCCGCGTGCGCCGACAACACCGCGGGTGCAAATCCTGATGCTCAAGACAAGGTTGCTGCCAACGGACTTGTTTCTACCTTGTAGAAGACTAAGCTCTTTTCATTGTAAATATAGAGTAGTTTTACTTTATTTACTTTCAGTGTGCTTCTACAGCTTATTTAGGTCAAGTCATGTAACTTTGATTTATTTTTTTAAGCATTATCAGGGGGGTCATGCATTCAAACATTCAAGCAAGCAAATATTTTTTTTTCTGTATTGGTGTATCTCCCCCTCGACACTTCATAGCCTTTTGTAATAGTTTTCATTTCATCAATGCAATCAGCTTTCATTCTCAATTGCTCATGTCAGTTCTCTCAGTCGTTCATGACATTGGTTTTCCCGTACGGCACTGACAATCTAGTCTAACGTACGGAGGGGACCGCAGTTGGCGGACAGCAATCACACTGACATCGATTGCTTAGCCTTACGACGCCCTTCCACGAAATCTCAGAAAGACGCCGCGTAAGAAGTATCACAAAGTTCCTCCTATAGTTGAGCACGGCTAATAAGAAATTCAAATGGCTAATCAACTTCATACCATACTTCTTCTTCTGTTTTTTTTAAATGTTACACTTTATAAACCAGTCCTACGCACAAACTCACCATTTTATTCCTCTTCTTCTTGATTTTTTCGGTTATTTTGTTTTCTCATAATATGGTTGGTTACAATATAATTTAGAATTCTGATTTTTAATAAAATTGTCTATGATATATTTGGGTAATCATCCATGTACATTTGGTGATCACCTAAGTTATAATTTGATAATTGCCTTTTTTTTTTAATGATACAATCATACCTTTTTATAACAATATTCCTATATGTAATAAATATTTAGTACAAAAGTCAAGTTTTCTTAAGAACCAATTTTGTAAGTTATATTTTACCTCTTTATAACAGTTTTTTACCTATAATAACAACAGGCATATTTATAGCAGAACGTTTTTGTAAAGTTACCCCTCTATAACAGCCATCTAGAATCACTATGATTACTAATAATAATTTTAAAAATACGCACGCAATCCTTTCTATTAAACAAAGTTTCTATCTTGCACAATATATAAGATTTGAAGCACATGATATTTTTTCCAATGGACAAATTCCTAAAAATATTTAGATAGAAAATTTAATTGTTAAGCTCTTAGATTGTCTTCAAGGAAAAGCTATTGATAACTTTTTGTTGAAAATTTGGACACGAATCTTCGCCAATTCAAGCGTTATATCGCTAGTAAGAGAAAGAAATCTACAAAACAAACTACAATTACAAATTATTTTTCTAGCTAGCTTTAAAATGTTTGTCTTAGAGTTTGAATCTTTATATGTTTAGTTATGAATTTATTAATAATGTATCAACTTTCTTCAATATTTAACTAGTGAAATATGCATATCTTTTGAGATTTTAAATTTGAATAATATTTTTATCTTGTATATGTAAATTAAAAAAATAATAATAATTTTTATCTATAACAGACAAAAAATTATTTAAACGTTAAATATTATTATAGGTATATAACAATTCTATTATAAAAATAAAAAAGGTATTAAAATAAATGTTGTTATACAGAGGATTGACCGTATATTGAAAGGATTTTTCCTCTTCATTCTTTCAATAACAGGAAGTTGAAATGACGGAACCCAAAGAAGTAATCCAACATCGTTTATGAAGATTTTTGCAGCGTTGAAGACGGAGCCGACGAGGCCATTGATCAACCCAAGTTAAAATTTCAAGATTGCATGTGTTATTTTTGAAATCGCCTAAATATATATGAAATCGCCCATAGTTACTAGTATTTGGAATGTCTATCGAGTTCATCCAATTCCTGTAATATAAAATATTATGAATAATTATTTTGCTGTTTTAACATTTTATAATTAAGTTATGTATATGAAATAAGTAAATATTTATTAAACTAAAATAAGTAATAAGATTACTCGTATGAATGAATATTTGAGCGCCTATATTACAACCGGAGATCATTTAGACAATCATAAATAATATATGAATAATTTCTAGATAACATACAAATGATCTATGATTTCAATAGAATCTCTCACTTTATAAAAATGATCCTGGTAATAACTAACAAGCGATCAACCGCTATATCAAATTTCAGAAAATCAAAAGTACTCTTATCTTTCAATTTTTACCTATTGAACCAGAAAATAAAATCTATTAATCAGATGTACATTCACCTAAAACGCCAACTATAAATCACTATAAGTTACAAGTATGAATATCCAAATTTATACATTTATACGTAAGTTTTAAAGGAATTTTGCTTGACACTTACCGGAACAATAGAAAAATGGTTCACCCGCTTGGATCTGCATACTAGAATATGCTGGGGAACTAAAACCCTTATAATCAAATTGTTGAACTTTACAATCAAACTCAAGATAGTAAAGATAACTATAAAGAGATTCTTTCAAAAAAATGCTAAGAAATGGCAGAAATGTGAAAACGATGAAGAAGAAACAGCCGACGTGCAATATGTGTGTATGGGGTCGGATACAATCGGGCACATAAGAAATATTGGTCTTGGGTACAATCCGAGTTCGGTCTATTTTGGATCGGGACCAGCGCTTGAAGAAGGGAAGTTCGAGGTCGGACATCATCGGTTCTGTGCCAAAGCGTTCGAAGATGAAACAGTTAGACCGGTCTGGGTAAAAGCATCTTATGGTAAAAATATCAGTTTCGCGTAACGGCAGGCCGGAAATCTGGTGGTATGCAGTTATCTCGACGGGAATCACAGCCCCAATCATCAGAGACATTGAACCCAGTATTTTTAGGGATATTTTACCCTGTAAGTAGGTTTTTTACCTTATGTAGAATTCCTTTTTCTCCTCCTATAAAAAGAACTCAATTCTATTGTAGAAGGCAGAACATACTATCAGTAATACAGTTATCATTTTTAGCTATCTTCTTCATAAACCGTCTATTTTTCCTTATTGCTCATTTCGTCACAGCAAAGTCATTCAACCTTAGTGGTTTGTTTACTCTCTCGTTTATTTAAAATCAGTCTTTATTCATCGTTATTTATTTTATTGTATCAGACCTAGTCACGTATCCTTAATACCACGTACAAATTTAATTGTTACCCATATTTTAGGGTAAACAGTTTGGAACCTTATACAGAAGAACATTCGGAGGCCCTCTCGCCGTATGTCTTGGACCTGGAGACACCGAATACATCTTAAGAGAGATACACGAAGGAACATGCGGCAATCACTCCGGCTCCGAATCCTTGGTTCGAAAAATAATTTGGGCCGGTTATTATTGGATCGACATGGAAAAAGATACGAAGGAGTTTGTACGCAAGTGCAGCAGATGCCAAAGGCATGCGCGATGATTCACCAGGCCGGAGAGACACTGCATTCGGTCCTATCGCCATGGCCGTATATGAAGTGGGGAATGGACATCGTCGGTCTCCTCCCTCGAGCACCAGGTAAAGCTCAATATATTCTTTTTATGATTGACTACTTTTCCAAGAGGGTGGAAGCACAGGCTTACGAAAAGGTCAGGGAGAAGGAAGTAATTGACTTCATATGGGACCATATTATTTGCCAGTTCGGGATGCCATCGGAAGTTGTATGCGATAATGGCAAACAGTTCGTTAGCAGTAAAATAACAAAGTTCTTCGAAGATAACAAGATTAAGAGAATATTGTCAACTCCATATCACCCCAGCGGCAATGGTCAAGCCGAGTCAACCAACAAGACTATAATTCAGAACTTGAAGAAAAGGTTAGCCGATGCAAAAGGAAAATGGAGGGAAATGCTGCCCGAGGTCTTATGGGCATAATATCGTACAACCGAGAAAACCAGCACCGGGGCCACCCCATTTTCCCTAGTCTACGGCACTGAAGCACTGATACCGGTCGAGGTAGGTGAACCGAGCGTCAGGTTCCGATACGCAACCGAAGAATCAAACTGGGAGGCTATGAACATCAGTCTGGAACTTTTGGATGAAAGGAGGGAAGCTGCTCTGGTTCGGTTGGCAGCGTAGAAGCAAAAAATTGAGAGATATTACAATCGGAGAACCCATCTCCGGTACTTCAACATTGGGGACTTGGTACTCAGAAGGGTTACACCCAACGCTCGAGATCCCTACGAAGGAAAATTGGGACCGAACTGGGAAGGGCCCTATGCTATCTTGAAGGTCACCGGAAAAGGATCTTACATGCTCGGAACTATGGATGGCAAGCAACTGCCAAACAATTGGAACGTGAACCACCTGAAGCGGTATTATTGTTAAGGTAATAGATTTCATCTTTTCTTTTATTTTATTTCTCGATGCTAACATCTGCAGGTTGCAAATGGAACGGCCTCAAGCCAGGAAACACGATACACTAGGACAGAAAGCACGCATTGCACTCTTTTTTCCTTCGACCGGTTTTGTCCCAAATCGGGTTTTACGGCAAGGTTTTTAATGAGGCAATCAGGAGTCGTGCTAACTTAGATCGGTCACTCATCGAAGATAATGAAATTTGGTGCTCGACTTCGATCGACCTTGACATCTGGAGATTGCTTGTTTATTTCGAAATCTCCATTTAGCTACTTCAAATTCAAGGGAACTTCACACAGATCGTTAGGAGCCAATGTAAGGGTCAAACGGTCAAAGGAACCGTGCCCGAATAGATGGATCTGCCCCTTAAGTAAAGTTGTACAAGCGTATGAATGCTAATAAAGTTTCTTTGGCACCAATATTCTGTTTCTGAGCGCAAGGGCCTCTTCGATTATCATTGCACTATCTAGAGCTAACATCGTCAAATATCCACACTAAATTCGAAGGGAAATAAGGCCTATTAAGGCAAAACCCAAAATCGATTGATAGGCCAAGGCCGTATCGGGTTAACAAAACTCAAAGGGAAATAAGACCTACTTAGGCAATCTCAATTTATAAAAGGCTAAGGCCAAACCAAGTTAAAATTCGAGAATGGTTAGAGCTTGCCAAGGCAAGACCTCGATTCTTTAAAAGAGCTAAGGCCAAATCAACTCGTTGAAATTTGAAAGGGATCCAAATTTTGCTAAGGCATGATCCCGATTTCTTAATAGGCCAAGGCCGCATCGAACTAAAAAAGTTCAGGGAGGAACGAAGCCTGTTAAGGCGACTCCGAATTTATAAAAAGGTTAAGGCCGAATCGGGTTAAAACCTGTTAAGGTTAATTCAGCCCCTTAACGGACCAAGGTCCCCTCGAGACGTGGGCCTTGTTCGGTCGAACATGAAAGAAAGAAATCTATGGCGGAATAAACCCTAGCTAAGGCAGGGAAGTTTGCAAGATGTAAAAACTTTAGAACAAAGTCAGACAAAATAGAGGAATCCTTTTATATATTCAAATTACAAAAATGACACATCATTTTACAGGAAACGTCAGTCATAACCATCTTCTTCTTCCTCAGGGAAGGCCTGCCTCCTTGCTTCAGCTTCGGTCTTTGCTGCTTCATCGACCTCAGAAGATAGATCGAAGCCCCGAGCTTGTAGCTCCTCGAGGACGGAGAGACGGGTCTGGCACTTAGTGTATTCGACTAAAACCTTCGATTGCTCTTGGGCGGCCTCGGCATCAGCTCTGTATTGAGCTATCAAATCGTCGGCGTCGGCTTTGGACGTGGCAACCTCAGACTTTGCTGATTGCAGCTCATTCACCAGAATATCCCAGTCCTGGGTAAGCGTCTCGACTTGGGATTGAAGAGATTCGGTGCTCTTGGTCAGAACTCCGATTTTTTCTTGTGCCTCCGAAACCTACTCTTCTAAGGGAACTAAGCAAGCTTGGAGGGTCTCTTTTTCCAAAGTCAGTGTATCGGCCTTGGCTATCCATTCGTTGGTTTCAGCCTTAGCCTCGCTCACTGCAGACTAGAGTTGATTTAATCGGTTGGTTTACTGCCCCAGCTGGTCGATTGCTTTGTCATGCTCCCTGCACATGAAGTCCAGCTCGGCTTGAAGGTTCGACATCTCCCTCTCGAGCCGCTGACGTTGTGCCATTTCTTCCCTTATCCGAAAAAACGCCTCATGATGAAGCACCAAATACTGCAAGGTGTACATAATAAAACGGTCAATACAAATCTAAGGGTAAGATAACGGGCAACAAATAGAACCAATGGGGGAGTATACCTTGTTCGATGCCTGTTGAGCTTCGTTGAATAAACAGGCCCAGTCCACCGCGTCCATTGCGGCCTGATCCTCGTCGGTCACCAAACAACGAAGATAGCTAGCCACACCTACAGGCGCAGCCAAAGCTCGAGCATCCTCGGGAATGGTGAACTTTATTATCCTCTTCCAATCAGGATTGGAGCTCGGAGCGGGAAATCTATCGACTAGCTTAAGACCGACAGACATCCCACTCGTCTCGGGAGGGGGGGGGGGACTCCTTCTCGGCACTTCGAGCCCAAAGGTATCGGCCGATGGCACTCCATCAAAGAACTCTTCAAAGGCTCCTGCTGATACCGGGCCTTTGCTCGGCGTGTGCGTCCTTGCAACCTGGGCTTCATTCAGAGTTGCCTCTGAAAAAGAGGGAGAATCTACTGTCTCTGGGAGGTCCGAGATCCCTTGTGTTGCCTCACCTGCATCGGCACGTACCCCGGTCCTCGTCCTTGCCTCGAGATCCTCTGCTCGAGGGATGCAAGCCTCATCGACCGCTGGCTCGGGGACTGTCCGAGGTGGTTTGTTATTTAAAGTGTTGAGGTTTCTGTCCTCCTCGGAGTCGTCGCTCAGTTGGATAGATGGATCGGTGAATTTGGGTTTGCGAGCTAACATTTTCTTCCTAGCTTTCCTTTTCCCGGGCTCTGAAGGACCGGAGACTTCTTTTCTCTTTTTCTCTCCCTCCTTCTCCGAGACAGGGGGAGGGCAAGGGGCTTCCCCATCAATGGGTGCCAGCCTCAACTCAGCATCCTTCGATAGACCTACGAAGAAAGGAGAAAAAATAATAATAACGCCGATCGCTTGAAAAGAGAAAGATGAATATTGTTGGGCTCACCATGATTTTTGGCCTTCCAAAGGCCTTTCGATATTTCTCGCCAAGCTCGCTTCGAGTAGGCCCTCTGAGCCACCACTTTCCAAACCCACTCCTCTAAATGATGTATCGCGGCCGACGTTTGAGAAACGGCTGCACCTTACAAAATATATCGGTTAGATACCAAAAGGAAAACAGCAGATGGTTTTAAGTAGGGAAACGACGCTTACGTCTCAAGTTCCACCTCTCGGGGAATGGCATGTCTTCTGCGGGGATTAGGTCCGAGGTTCTTATTCGAACGAACCGGCTCATCCAACCCCAGTCCTTGTCCTCATCAATGCTCGAGAACAGAGCTTTGCTGGCCCGGCGAGCAAGTTTTATTAGCCCCCCTCGGAACATTCGGGGACTGTACAGTCGGAGTAGATGGTCAACGGTGAAGGGGTGCCCGTCGACTTTACTCACGAAGAAGCGAAAAAGATAAACTATTCGCCAAACGGAGGGATGAACCTGGCCCAAGGTAACATTATACCTTTTTACAAAAGGAGACAATTATAGGGTCCAAAGGTCCCAACGTAAATGGGTAGGTATAGATGCTCAAGTAACCCTATACATGGGTGGTAATCGCCTCATTCGAAGAGGGGACTACCACATCCTTGCCAGCCCATTTACACTCCGTCTTCACCCTATCAAGGATTTTATAGGTGATCGAGCTAATGTACATGGAGACCGGTTCGCCCCCGCCAGGTACTGAAGAGGCTTTCTCCAGTTTGAAGTCGGAGCTGATAAAGCATCCAACCGGTACGAAAGCTTTCAGGGGAGGCTCTATGGAAGTTTCCTCAACAGGAACTGGTTCAACCTCTTCAGCGGGCTGAGAGGAAGAAGGTTGTTGTTTTTGAGGCACGGATTTGGATGTTTTCGCCATTGGAATTGAAGAGATGAGAGTAAAAGCAAAGGATAATGTATGAAAGAAGTTTGAGGTGCAAAGATGCAGAGAGCAAAAGCAAGGAAAGGTTTGAACAACGTAAAGTCTGAAAGTTAAAGAGTGAAGGAGCTATTTATACTTTTCAAAAGCGGCGGCTCGGAACACGAGATGGGAAAACACTAAATGGCATTTGCAGAAGTTGCAGGGTTTGTCGCCAGCTAGGACACGCAAGGACCCTTTTTGACAGTGATCACGTGCGTCATCATGCTGCCGTCACCCATCAGCGAGACGTTTTTTAGGTTGTGTGATTTGACGCTTCGAACTTTGTGTCGTGCTCAATAAGTATGCTGTTGCTTGACCTAATTTCGAAGGGCGCGGCTCATATCGTTTCTTGTCACTACTCTCCAACAAACGAGGGGACTATCTGTATGGGGTCGGATACAATCAGGCACATAAGAAATATCGGTCTTGGGTACAATCCGAGTTCGGTCAATTTTGGATCGGGACTAGCGCTTCAAGAAGGGAAGTTCAAAGGGAATCACGGCCCCAATCATCAGAGACGTTGAACCCAGTATTTTTAGGGATATTTTACCCTGCAATTAGGTTTTTTACCTTATGTAGAATTCCTTTTTCTCCTCCTATAAAAAGAACTCAATTCTATTGTAGAAGGCAGAACATACTATCAGTAATACAATTATCATTTTTAGCTATCTTCTTCATAAACCGTCTATTTTTCCTTATTGCTCATTTCGTCACAGCAAAGTCATTCAACCTTAGTGGTTTGTTTACTCTCTCGTTTATTTAAAATCAGTATTTATTCATCGCTATTTATTTTATTGTATCAGGCCTAGTCACGTATTCTTAATACCATGTACAAATTAATTGTTACCCGTATTTTAGGATAAACAATGTGCTTCTGATTACTAATGGTGTATGAAACCATTGCTTGCAATGTACCTTCTTTGGCCTTTTTATTTGTTAGTTGTCATTGTGCTATTTTTTTCTCTCCCTCTGTGCATTTCTGGGAGATACCTAGATAGGTGAGTTTCTCTATTTTCGCCTTCATTGGTCAGGTTTGATCCGTTGTTTAATTTTTATATTCTTCTCCATTAATTTTACAATAGCAAAAAGAGAAGAAGATGAAAGAAAGAAATAGAACATGCAGTAGCCAAAGAATTAAAATTACTTTTGAATATTTGCAAAATTACCGTTCTATTTTTGTTAATTTCAATATGGAACTCATTTGAAGTTAAATGTGTGTCCTCTTTATAACTTAATGGGACCATAGTATCAGTAACTAAATATTTTAATCCAACTACATAGATTTCTATTGGTCTTTGTACAAAATAATTCAACTAATTCACCTACTATGCATAAGTTTGGTATCTATTCGTTACACAGAGAAGTAAATTAAAAAAATTACTATCGGGTCACTTTTGTATTGAGTCTTTTGACAAATTATTATTAGTAATTCACTTTCAGTTGCTAATTTATGGTCCAATTGAAGTTTGTTTTGATGATTGACAAAGGAACTCAAGCATGAATCAGGTTCATACACAGTGTACACAGACACGAATAGATTCGAGCATAAAGGATGCACGTGAAGGAGATAAGCTTAAGTTGTTATGTTTGATATCTCTAGGTCGAAAAGGTTGCATAAATGATAAGGAGAAGGACTCATTACTCGAAGAAAACTTTATCCAAGATAAGAGAGGAGTTAGAAGTTGAAAAATAACTAGAATTCTTCCACCAAGGAAGAGTATAGCATTGAAACTCTAGTTATTTCCTATTCTACTAACTATATAAATTGCAGGATGTTGTCATTTTACATGACGCACAAACGCTGAAGTTAAACTTAAGTTGAGAGCAAAATAGCAAGGCGTTTGCAAGCAATTTTTGTGTGATTCAAGTGTGCGAACTTGAAGCTACGTGAACCTGATAGAAGAACCAGTTCCAAGTGTCTGTCTTTTATTCTAGTTTCGTTGTAGTAGGTGTTTTCAAATTATACCTTTCAGCTTTATCTAGAGGCAATTGTATTAGGTACTCTGAGTATTCAAGTTAGAGTTAACTTGAAATTATCGCAACAGTTAGAGGCTGGTTGCCACAACGAGATTAGAGGTAATCCTTAGGTTTACAAAGAGTTTTATAAATGATGTTTTGGCTCAGTGATTTAGTGAAATGTTGGAAAAAATCCTACTGAGTAGTAGGTCATGATTTTTCACCTTTTGAGCCGGGTATTTTTCACGTAAAAATACTTGTCTTCTTTACTTGCATTTACTATTTCCGCAACAGAAATACATAGAAGAACCAGGTCCTTTTATAATCAGTGCACGCGAAAATTAAAAACCACACAAATCACCCCTTCTTGTGTGACATTGAAGTATAAAACAACAAGAAGTTAGGTCCCCTTTGGATTTGGTTTAAGAATTCGTTTTCAGAAGTTGGTACTCCTACCTGGGACGTTGGAAAATAATTAGAAATGTTTGAAATTAGTTCTGAAATAATAGTTAATATTCTGTTGAAAGTTGAAAAAAAAAAGTGTTTTGTTGAATGTTAAAACGGTATTTGGGAGTTAAATTTCATTTAAATATGTCTTCCTTTGTTATAAGTATGTCTATATTTATATATTTCCTTTGTTATATATATGTTGTTCCTGATTGGTCACCTTTGAACATCTATATATTAGTGATCCTTTTGCAACTAATTAGTTAGTGCATATGTGTCATTTTTTGGTGTTGATATATCACCAATCAATGCTGGTAAAGATGATTTACGATACAGAAATGCTAGCAGTGACAATAGCAAAGGGGAGCGGATACTAGTCATGTGAGCGAAATGTCACAACGGGACCTAATCAACTTGAACTATTTTAGGTTCTAGATGACCCTAAACAAGAAGAGACAGAAATGTCGGACTTGGACATTGCTGAATAGAAAGAAATTGCTTAAGATAGTGTTTGTGTAATTATATACTGACAAATTGCTTGTATATAGAGTGAGCTCTAGACTAGTGATATTCAATAGTATCTTACTCTTATCTCGATTTTAAAATAATATAAGTGCCTATACAATATAACTCTTGATTTTTAGTCATGCTCGTGATCTTGAGTTGGATTGGTTAGTTTCATTTTAACTCCTTATTCTACTCAAACTCCCACTTACTCCTTGCCATCCTCGTTAGGAGCTTCTTATATGTGGAGGCGGATCTAGCTTTTCGATATCGTGTTCAACTAAATTTATAACTTTTGACGTGGAGCATAATTTTATATATAAAAATTTATTAAAATTATAACATAATAGATATGAACCCATAATTTTAAAAATATAACGAATTTAATGATAAAAAACTTAAAGTCTAAACTTATAGAGTTTAAATTTTTGGGTCTGGCTCTGCTTATATGGCCAAACAGATAGTGCATCTACCAATAACATGAACACAACACAATAATCTCCTACATGAGAAGTTAAATATCCTTTCTTCAATTAACTTAAAAAGAAAACAACAAGAAAATATAATGGGATTTTTTCTTTCCTATACAATATTTGAAATTTGTTTACTAAAATTGTCCTAATTTTATATGTTATTCGCCCTAAACAAGAATTACTTATAAATTATATGCAATCCATCATTAATGCCTTAAATTAAGTGATTTAGTTATATCATTTTCCTATTTTCTCTCCTCTCCTCTATCTATAAGTATAAAATGTTAACAAAAAAAAGTAATTGTATATACAAATACGAGAGAGATTGAAAACTTCTAAGTTTTGAATAGCAGATTCATCCCTGGTCAATTCACGTTATTCACCCAACAAATCACTTTAGTTCCTGGCCTATTGGCTTTTGCCTCTTCAACCTCAGTGTTTGCAATTTCAAGCTCCGATGAAAACCCTTGACTTCGTTTCTTCAGATTTATTATTCTTCGTTCTGAAAATTTTGAAGTATTATTCCTCAAAAGAAACAATTTAAATTTGTATCAGTTTCCAGTTATCGAATACGTTGAATCATCCAGTTATCAAAAAATCAATTTTAATTTGTATCGCTATTCTTGTCGCATCCCTTCACCCAAAAACGTGGAGAGTTTGAATATTGAATTCTGGACGCACACCTCCGTAAAACTCGAAATTTAAGCAAAATGTTGAATGCCTCCACCTCTGTCGATGTAGCACCAATAGCAGCAACAATAGAAATTCGACGATGATAAATTGGTATAGTACAACAACATACGAATTAAAATTAAAATTTCATACAAATTTAACACGTCTACAATAACATATAAACTAAAAATAAATTTTATACAACTAAATATATAGTATACAACTTATTTATCACTTATCTACAGCTTTAATATATCATTTTTACCCCAATTAAATACAACTGCAACATCATACAGCTACAAAATATTTTTCATACAAATTTTGTACAATATATGTGTTGTATTTATTTTGTTTATGATTTTGTATATATTTTGTATGTGGTGTGTTTTTCTCCTTCTTTGAAATTCCAATTAAAAACTTCCTCTCTTAATACAATTTTGATACATATCACAAACAACTTTATGTAGAAAGATAGTGTGATAACTTATATACATATTTCATACAATGATTTATACATTATATAACTATTTTTTAACTTTCATATACCATTCAAATACAAAAAATATAACTACAACGGAATACAACTTAATAAATACAATTTATATACAGCAATATTATAACTCTAATACAATTTCGTAAGGATAGTGTACGTCATGTGTTCTTCTTATTCTTCTTCGAGTTTCAATCTGAATTTCAGCCAAAATAAAGTTTAAACTTCACCAAACACCCTCAAAATTGAGATATAAACTCCAAAGAATATTCTCAATTAATTGTAACAATACCCAATCTAAATAAATAATAGTTTTTGAAAACTCAAATTCGAATTCAAAATTTCGAAACTTTTTAATGGCTGTCAGTGGTGGAGAGTTTAATACCTTCAAAATTTATTGATTGACAATTTCAATTCGAACACCAACTGTGTAACATGAAAGAAAATTGCTAAGTTAAAACTCTATAGTACAACGATTGAAATCCATTAATGAATTCCATCAAAACTATTTACAACATGAAAGAATAAAAAATAGAGAACATCAAAGTAAGAACCATTGGGTAAAGTGTGAGCACGTGATTTTTGCCATACCCGAAATACTCCTATAAAATCAATAAAATAGTTTTTAATTAGTTTATTAGACCTTCTAGGAATTTTATTAGATTTTAATTACTTATATTTTCTTTGTTTAATTTTTAAGTAATTAACTCATGAAAATACCCAAAAATATCATGCATTGTATTTAGATTATTTTACATTTTCTTAGGATTGAATAGTTGTTGTTGGTTTTATAAAATTGAAAAATCATAAATATAGTTCATTTTACACTTTTCTTAATTTTAATCTTTAATTCTTATATTCAAGGGTTATTAGAATTTTTATAAATAGGTATTTAGCTTAATCTCACATTTGAGGTAATTTAGGATTTTAATTAGTAAGTCCACTAGTTCTTAAAATTTAAAAAAATTTAAATAATAAAATAATAAAAGAAGTTAAATGAAGAGAAATCGGATTGGGCCCAATATTTAAAATGTAAACTGAGCCCGGTTGAGTTTACCGGACCAGCCCAACAATTTTCCCCTTTCCTTAAACCAAAACAACCCTGTTTCAGTTAATGGGCTCATCTAAGCCGTTAATCTCGACAGATCTAACGGCTCATAACTAACGTCCCCTTCTTATATAACTGTCCTAAACCGACCCCTACCCCCATTTGCCTTCGTCCCAAACGACCCCTCTGTATAACCAAACCCTAGCCACCCTTAAGCCCAAGCAGCCATGGCTGCTACTCCCTCAAACTCGCTCCGAAATCGACCACAACCACACACAAACAATAATCGTTCCCCTTTCATCCCGAACCTACACCCCACTTCAACCAAAATCCCTAAAAAACATTTTGTTTTTTTTAAGATCAAAAATCAGAAACCCTAAAGCTTGAAATCAAAGCCTTGTGGAGCTGATTTTGAACCAAGATGAACTTTAATCGTGTGTTCTTAACAAGAACACACGGTTAAAGTCGATTTTGGTTTTAAAAATCAGATTTTTAAGGAGATTTTAGTCCAAGGTAACTATTTCTCTTTTCCTTTTCCTTTTTTGTTTTTTGTTAATTATCTTCTACTCCTTTCTTTAGTTATTTAGCCTTTGATTTTTTTTAGGGGTCACAAAATCGGTCCGTTTCTGTTTCTGTGGTAGTCCATTAATTAGTTTAGGATGGTCGAGTCGTCAAGACTCAGTAGTGGCCATAGTTTAAAAAGTGTATCTTTGAAATCAGGCTTCTGAAATTGAAGCCCAAAAGGGACCGAGTCGAAGTTTGGTTTAGGTATGGTTTGGAGTCGGGTCGACCCGACCCATAAAACTCAAATTCACAAAGTCAAACTTTTAGGAGATAATATATGAGAAATAACTGGAAGCTTCTAGGAGACCCTGATTGGCAATTAAACAAGTAAAAAAGAAGACATTGGGGGTGAAAAGGAAATTTTATAAAAAATGATAACAGAAATCTGTTAAAAGATTCTGCTATCATATGCAAATAGAAACAGATTAAGGGAAGGGATATCGTGTGAGGAAGATTTTTGATAACAGAAAATCTAATTAAAAAAAAAAGATTTTATTCTTCTGACTTTGGCATATAAAAGGGGGGTCACACTCTCATTTGAGGTTTTTTTTTTTGGACGGATCAGTGACTCTCGGAAAACAAACACCCACACTCTCATTGCTTTAAACAGAACAGTTTGCACGCACAGGCATAGGCATATATTCTTGTGAGTTCTGGAATTCAAAGAGATAACTAGAGTTTCGTTTTGCTATTTTCTGGTCATCAAAGTAGATCGGTTGGGGAGTGGCTGTGGTTGATTGCTGTTGCTATTAAGTAGATAAACTTTGCTGCAGCTTTATAGGTACGCTCGAACACCATGTAATTTCAAATCAATGTTACAAGCAAAAATGATTTGTTTACTGTTCAAATCTGTGAAATCGATATGTGTGTTTTTCGTTACTGTTTCCCTGTTAGTAGCCTTTACTTGGTTGCTGTTACTGCTTTTGTTGATGCCCTTATGCTAGTCTGTTAAGTGGTAGAGTTAAGCTTAGTTGATTTCATAATGATTTGGTTCTGTTTGTTTGGTGTTTTGAATGACGAAAATCAGAATTCTGTGTTCTAGTTCCTACTCGTCTAGGAGATTATTTCGAATGGTTTCAAATGTTTTAGCTGAACTTAACTAGCAGCATCTTCATTAGTCCATTAGCAGTTCTTCCAACCACTGACTTCCTACCTTAATTTCAAGCTAGTTTCAAGAGTTTTAAACTAATAAATGCCAAAGTTCTAGACACTTAGTTCTGTAAATCCAATTTTGCTCACATATAATACCATATGAATCATTCTGCAATTTTGGATTATCGCATCAATCTCAAATATTTAATCAGCATGTTTTTAAGTGTTGATAAGTCAAATAACTAGTCATTTTATGAACTTGGCTTCTGTTAAGTTTCTGCTTCGTATATGGTCTCTGTCCCATTATCAATCAAGCCTTCTGGCTCATTATAGTTTGATTAAAAACTTGGTTGAAATTATTGGTAAAATGATCCAATAGCTACTGGTAGTCAATTGTGTTACTGAAACATACTAAGGGTAGTCTTTTACTTTGGTTATCCTAATATGAAATCTGAAAAGTGAATAAGGAAAATATTGAGTCTGATACTAGGGTATTCTGCTGAAATGGAGACAGCTATGTTGGTCGTTCAAAGATTATGCTAAGAAGATTTATAGTAGTTTGATTTGTTATTTTATGATCATCCATCAGACTGTTCGAAACAGTCAAGAAATTTGTAATTAATTTTTATTTCCTACAAATGTATTAGTTGTGTTTAATTTGGTACAATTTATATAAAGGAATGTATGCTGAATATCATTTTTTGAGAATTGGGCTGTATTTGCAGCCCAGTTCTGACAGCACGGCTTCGCTTAAGGCCGATATTGGGCCTACCTTTAGACAGGCCCATTTCGGTGGCGTTCAGTGTGGCCGTTTCTGAAATTGGCATAAAATTCAAAATCTGGAAGTAGTAATAAACTTTAAATCATAGCTATTTCTGAAATTAAGCTGTTTTTTCGAATATTAACTTAAATGTAGTTGCTGTTATGAAAATAGTGCTATTAGTGTAAACATTCAGAATACAGTTGTTTTTTTTATATGAAATTAATGGCTATGTTTGTAATTGGGCCTGCTGCTGACATGAATTTTAATAATGTGTAGTGTTAAAAGTTCCTTTAAATTAATAAGGATGAGCCATGTAATTAACAAACGATCACTCATGGCCCTTTTAATAGTTAAACACAAGTTTTAAATAATTAAGTCTTAAACCTTCATAGTTTGCTGTTAGGCGCGATTAACAACGTTGTGACTATGGGTACGGTTCCCGTGACATAGTAACAATGTCAATTTCGAGGGTGCCTTTAGGTGACTTGATTTTAAACTCAAAAAATAAAATTGTCAAATAATTGGAGGCGTGCCATGCCAAATGAAATTCCAAAATACATGGCCCTCATTAATCAATATTAAACTCCTTAGAAAACCGGGATGCGCTATTCAGTGAATTTCATGGCCCTCAAAAAGCTAAAAATGCGTAGTTGCTTCAGGCGCGTTATTGTAATAACTCAACTTCCTAAACTCGGGTGCGCATTTATGTGACCCAAATCCAAAATCTCAATGTTTAATTAAAATGTGTTACGAATTATGGGTGCATTTATGTGACGTGGTTCGTGACATATTTTAACTAACGTTGCAATTCTCTGACAATTATATAAAAGCGGTTAAAAGATAAATCTACCATAGGCTATAAGTATGTATTAAAATCAGATAATAAGCCGATTATAACAATTGAGCAACCGTGCTAGAACCACGGAATCCGAGGGTGCCTAACACCTTCCCTCGGGTTAACAGAATTCCTTACCTAGAATTCCTGGTTCGCAAACTTCGTTAAGAAAGTCAAAAATTTTCCTCGATTTAGGATAAAACCGGTGACTTGGGACACCAATCTAAAATTTCAAGTGGCGACTCTAAAAATAAATTAAATAATCTCATTTCGAATAATGTCATTTTAATTGAAAAAACTCTTTTATATACTCCTCACGGGGATATACGAAAAAGAGACATGAGATAAAGAACACAGATGGAGAGAGAGAGACGGAGAGAGAGCATGTATAAAAAGATGGAAAAATAACCGATATTCCTTATTCAAATCTTAATATAAAAGGATATTCATTTAAAACTAATCAATATATCTATATAACTGAGGGACTTGTTCCGATGACGTGGCATGTCTCATTGACTAAGAATTGCCTTTTATCTTTTATCTCCTTTTTTCCACATTTGTCTCCGCTTTTTTACTTTTCCCCTTTTATTTTATATAAAAAATCTAACGGTTGCATCATTTTCTTAACTCTAAGCGGTGCATCCATTTTCTTAACAGTTGCCAATTTAATTCTTTAATAATTACACTTTAAAATGCCTTCTGTAACCGATAATTCATAATTCCCTAAATTACACCTCTCTCACTTCTTATTCTTTGTGTTGGGTTGTTAATTTGTTATGAGTTTTGGATTGTTTGATAGAAACACAGTTTGGAAAGGAAATAAAGGAGTTTTTTTTCTAAGGAGTTAAAGCATAAGTTAAATAGATTTTGCAGGAGATAGTGACGTACAACTTGGCAACAACGTTGAAGAAGATAATCAGGTGTATTACTTGAATTATTTTAGGATGTACTATTTTAAAAACTTTGTTAGTTTACTGCAACAACAATGAAGAAGATAACCATGCATATTATTTGAATTATTTTAATTTAGGGTGTACTATTTTGAAAACTTTGTTAGTTTATTGCAACAACATTGGAGAACATAACCAGATGTATTATTTGAATTATTTTAGTGTGTACTATTTTAAAAACTTTATTAGTTTACTTATATGCGAATTATTGCAGGACCTGAAAAAATCAATGTATTTGTGTTGATTATCGTGGAAAGATTCTCAACGAAGAAATTTCAAAAACTACCGTACAACCTCTTGTCCAAAAGCGTTACCGTCATTTCTATCTTCTCCTCTTCATTGGTTATTGTTAATTCTATTCGATATTACTTAATTGAGGATGGCTTCGTTACTTGGTGCACAAATATGATCGAAGGAGAAATATAAGTTGTTTCTGTTTCGTGAAAGCAGAAATTGAAATATTTGTTTTTTAATTTTATGATAAGGAATCTTTAGTTTTTTTTTCTTCTTTTTAATTTAAATAAAAAGAGGAATTTACTCTTTCCTTTGTTTTATTGTGGGTGTTTTTGGTTATTTCGGAGAAATTTGATGAGTGAGGAACTACCGTGAAACTATCTATTTTGTTATGATTTACTCATAGTATTTTGTTAGTCAAGAATAGAAGAGAAGTGACCTCGAAGCCATCACTTTAACAAAGAGTTTTCAAGGTGTTATACTCCATTACTCGATTCGTAACTAACAAAAACGTGCGGTTATGATATTTTTGAAATTTTGTCTATAGTTGTTGGCTTGCCGCAATCTGGCTGCTTTAACCTCTCGAAATTATTTTTACTAAATATATATTCTACTATGTGAGGATCGGTGATATAAGTTGTATGTGATACAACTACATTTTCAGGATATATAGTTCTAACATACGAAGTATACTTTTTTGACTCAAGAGCAATTTGATTTTCTTATTCAAATTGTGATGATCAGTTTTATCTATTCGATTATATTTCATAAGTAGAATTCTATAACATATACTCTAAACATAATCTCTGATAAAAGTATTTACTTACAGCATTGTTATGAACATTGTTAAATAAGCAGAGAAAGCGAGATAGCTAACATCACATAGTTTTTCTCTGTGAAAATGAATGTCAACTTCTTTTCCAATAGAGGGAAATGTTACTTGAGTAACTTTGCCTTACAAAATTACAAGAATAAGTAATGCAATGCTTTTACTTGAATTTATTTTTTTCTATTAGTTTTTTGTAAAGATGTGCATGCAGTGCTTTTATTTGACTTTATTTTCTATTTTATTTTTCATAAAGATGTGTCCGATTGCACGAAGCGCGGCCAAATTAACTAATTTGTATATAATTAGTAAATTATATATGATCATGTAATTAAGTTAAAACTTAATTAGGAAGAATAATAAGTTAGTTATGTAGTATAAAACTATAAATAGGTAAAATCCCAAAATGAAAAAGGGAGTTTTAGAGCTTTTCCATAAAAATCAAACTAATTACCTTGCCTACTTATTTATTTTTGTACCCATCAAATTAATTATTCTTCCTACCCATTGTAGCTTTTGTGGATAATTGACTCTTTTTTCTCCTTTTATTTTTTCTTCTTCTTCGTTCTTTTTTGCTCTTTCTCCCTTTCTGTTATGTTTTTTCAATCATATTGTTTTTTATTTTCATTTTTTTAATCATAATTTGATTTAATACTCAATTTTGGCTTCTTTATTTTTATTTTGTTTCTTTCCATTTGTTCATTTTTCTCTATTTCTTGTTCCTTTTCTAATTTCATTTAACTCCTTTTTTTTCTTTTTTTTTTCCTACATAATCTAATCACGTTCACTTTTTTGTTCCCTTTATTTATTCCTCTTTATTTTATACAGTAATAAAAGATAACTAATATAATAAATATTCATTCACTATTTTTTAATATAACTGATATAATATACCTTATCTCTTTTATCTCATTTTTTCTCTTAATCAATTATTAGAACAACTTATACATTATATATATTTTTTCTTTTCTTTTTTCATTGCATTTTTTTCTTTTTCTCCTTTTCTTTATTATTCTTAATTTTTTTTTTCATATTTCTTATTTTTCCTCATAATCTAATTCGACACATCTTTTTGGCTCCTTTATTTTTGTTCTTTTTTCTCTCCCCCTTTTTTTTTTTTTTCTACACTATATCAAAAAAAAAAAACCCCGATTTAGAACATATTTTTATTTTACTTAATTTTTTATACTAATTATCATAAAATAACTTACTTTAGCATATAGTATACAAAAAATAGCATATTAGTAGCAATTGAAGTATATTGTTGTAGCATACTATGATACTCACGCAGTATATTATCATATACTGATAGGGTATTATAGATGTCTGGTTCATTCCTTCCATAAATACACTCAATTCTCTATGATACCTATATGGTCTATACCATATACTAACAGGATATA
The DNA here is from genome assembly GCA_002018475.1 of Nicotiana obtusifolia. NCBI lineage: Eukaryota > Viridiplantae > Streptophyta > Magnoliopsida > Solanales > Solanaceae > Nicotiana > Nicotiana obtusifolia. The sequence goes on along the minus strand of MCJB01044851.1, from coordinate 28,691 downwards.
ATATGGCATTCCTTCCAAAATAACACTCAGTCTCGATGATACCAACATTATATAACATATGCTAACAGGGTCGCATAGGGGACTGGTTCATTCCTTCAACAAAAAATATACTCGCCAGTACTCTATGATAACCACATGATATATATTATATACTGACAAAATAGAGTTCTGGTTAATTCCTTCAAAAAAGAGCCCAGTCCTCTATGATACCAAACTGATATACAAGTATACCACTTTGGTATACAATACAAATTCTTCTACTTCACTACCTCAACTTAATTTCAACCCAAATTTCACATCTCTAGTTCAAAATCTCCACCAAATTAGCTTAAAATTTAGCCACAGCCTCCATTCAAACATTTAAAACTAAGTTTTTTTTATTAAAAAAAAATTAAAAAACGGCGTGAAAACTCTATTGAAACATTGAAAAAGATTTCAATGAAAAAGATACCAACCTGGTACATATCATATACTAACAGGGTATCATAGAGGACTAGTTCATTCCTTTAATAGAAAAAGTACTCGTCAGTACTCTATGATACCCACATGGTATTATATTATATACTAACAAGATAGAGTTCTGATTAATTCCTTCAACAAAGAGCCCAGTCCTCTATGATACGAAACTGATATACAAGTATACCATTTTGGTATACAATATAAATTCTTCTACTTCGCTACCTCAACTTAATTTCAACCCAAATTTCACATCTCTAGTGTAAAAAATCCACCAAATTGGCTCAACTTTAGACACAACCCCATTCAATATTTAAAAGTAAATACTTTTGTTTAATAAAAATTTGAAAAGGCATGAAAACTCTATTAAACATTTAAAAAGATTCCGATAAAAATTTTCAATAAATTTAAAAAGGACCAAATTATAATGGTATAATATTATACTATACTGTATATTTATAAGAGTATACTGTTGGAATATGTTGTATAAATTAAAACTTATATACTAAAGTGGTATACATGTATACCATTTTGTTATACTGTACAAATCCATCATCTTCGCTATTTCAATTTAATTTCAACCCATATTTCACAACTCTAATGCAAAATCTCCATCAAATTGAGCCAAGCTTTTGCTACAACTTCTAATCAACATTTCAAACAAACCCCATGCAGAATCAGCTCAAGACAACTACAAACTCAACAAGCCCACTGCATGAGTTTCCAGCTTCAAGGTCCTTCAATTGTGCATTTGATTTTTTCTAATAATAAATCTTCAAAAATCTCTAGTATGAACTTTCTAAAGATACTATAAATAACTTTTTAAAAATATCTACTTTGAATCAAACAACAAATCTTAAAGTTGAAATTTCAATTCAAAAACTTCAAACTCAACAATGGTGGGTCTTTAAAAATTCAATGCCTCAAATAAGCTCTGAATGAACCCAAATTTTAATATGATTAATATCCTTTCTTTTGCTATAACATAGCATCTTACTTAAAAATCACATTCGGGCTACAAGTATAAATGCTTAAGCTCGGACCATTCTCTATGAGAATTCACAAAAATGATATATTTTCATCATATATGTTTGGAAAATAGTGATTTCTCCATAATCTCTACAAATAGTTGTACTAAATAATGAGTTAAGCACATAAGTGAGAAATGGGGGAAGATGGTCATAGCAACAATGACGTCATGATTTGTGAATGCAACGCCTTGGCAGAAGATAAGTGAAGGGGCGGGTAAGTATTTTTAACCGTATGAATAGTCTTTGTAATTAGTTTGAGGATAGATAATTAGTTTAGGTTTTATGGATATTTTGTGTAAATTCCCTATGAAAAAGGAGTAAACAGTGGGCCAGACCCATATATATAAGTTCAAGCTTTAGGACGGCCATTGTACAAAGTACATCAAATGGGCCCAATGTTTTACTTGGGTTATTGGGCCAGACAGAGCCATCCCCACCACTATATAGGAATTGTACCTCCCCCAATTGAAAAGACACCCGTCCATGAATATTCAGACTTCAATGCTAGCACGAACACTACCACGTTTCAATCCCTGATTGCATCAAATATAAATTGAAGCCTAAAAAAAAGTGAAAAGACAAAATCACAGTTCAAATTCTAGTCCAAATAGAAAGTGTTAGGTGATTTCTTTCATTTGTCTAAATTTAAAGGACAAACTAATATGTATCTTGGAGTAATGGTAAAATTGTCTTCCTATGATGCTTGTCTCAGAATAGGCCGCTTACATTACACCCTTAACATACAGTTCTTCACTAAATCTTGCATAAACGCGAAATGCTTTATGCACGAAACTATCCTTTTACGCTTTTAAGTAACTTGTGTCTATACTTGCGTTAGGTAGCATGAATCTAATGGTCTAGTCGGGAGTAAATTGATCCGAACATTATCATTATTTAAAAAAGTATTACTATGATGCAAGTCAAATCAATCAACTTTCTTCATGTTTACAAAACAATTGTGCACATTCCCTCAGGTTAGAGGAACCCAGCCGAAGAATCGTCCCATTCGCAACCTGTCTGCTACATATTGCAACCTAACATCTTTTTATTTAACTGCGTAGGGGGCCACCACTCACGAGTAGCTAAGACAACCCAATGCCAACCATGTACTCTTATCATCAGTTTCTTTTTTTCTTTTTGGATGCCACACTGAAATTGCCACTAATGTCTCTAATTACCTCTATCGATCACGTTCCTATCTCAAACTACTCCCCTTGATTCTTGTAGTATAAACTATTAGGAGACTTGCGGATTTCTTCCTTAGCGAAATCGGAACAACTACAACAACTCGACTCGAATTATTGATCATTATGGTTAATGTATGCCTTGTTTTCACAACTTAGTTATCCGAATGGGTTCACCGAAAATTTTATGTTTTCACAACCTAATTATCCGTAGAGAGTCGAACCTCAGCAGTCGTTTGTTTCTCATGAGTAGTATTAGAAAAATCTTTTTTCTATTCAACCATAATGGTGTATTTAGAGATTATTAGTAGAATTTAAGATGGGAGATGGGCTTATGGGTCATATGTGGACCCGACCCCATAATATTTTCCAACAATTTTACTATCTTAACTGTATGTAACTTTGGATGATTCACAATAATTTTATTATTTGAACTTAACCGATATTTTCGGGAATAAAGCTGGTAGCAAGATGGAATAGTATACCTCTCACCAATTTCATCAAATATTATGATATTTATAATGCAGAACAGAATTATGCTGTGCATTCCAGTTCTAATAATTGCCAGGAGAAGATTATGATGGAAAAGAAAATAACGGGGAAAGATAATAAGCATATTAGAGATGATAATTTTTCGTTTTATTAGTTCGCTGATTATAATTTTATTTTCTTCAAATTTATACATTTCATGATCAGTTAGGTTTTAGACTTCTAGGGGAAGCAATCAAGTTGATCAAATTAAAGAACATAAAAGGACGTACCATATGCTTGATTAGTCCATTTACGTTGTCCTTAAATCTATATCACAAGGTTATCATTTAATTTCCTAAGCTTAAGTAGAGAATAAAATTATAAATAGTTGAATTATATGCGTCCAATTAATAGAGATTTGGACCATCATCAATATCAAGATCACATATTAATTTGAAGTTGCCTTCAGCATCAAAGGTTGCTTTCATTTACTCTCTTAGCTTCTCATATATACGCACACATGTACAGACAGTATGCATTTTTTTCCCCTTGTTAAATGACATTTTTACCCCTCCCATGCACCCTCAACCTTATATATACGTCCATAAAAAAACAAAGACACACACAAAAGAATGAAGACGTGGTCCTTAAACATCACTCTCTAACTTTTCCTCTTTTTTTCTCACAAAATTCCCACTTCATATCTTCTTCTTCTTCTTCTTCTTCTTCTTCTTCTTCTTCTTCTTCTTCTTCTTCAATTTCTTCTTCTTCTTCAATTTCTCTTCCACTTTAGTTTTTAATATGGAAACAGCTGGTCACAATAATATCTCTACTACTACTAGTGAGGATGATTATAAGAAGAAGAGAGGCAGTTGTAATAATAATATTACAACAAATAATAACCATATTAAGAAAGGGTCATTAAATAATGGAGGGTCTAGTACTACTCAAAGGTGTTGTCAAGCTGAGAAGTGCAGCGCTGATTTAAGTGATGCTAAGCAGTACCATAGGAGGCATAAAGTCTGTGAATACCATGCAAAGGCTCAAGTCGTCGTCGTCGCCGGACTCCGGCAACGCTTCTGTCAACAATGCAGCCGGTTTGATCACAACTTCCTCTATCTTTTCTTTCTAAACATATTTACTTCATCTTGTTCCATTTTACATGGCATCCTTTCGTCTATTCTAATCAGAATGATATAGATCTTTAACTTTTAATTTTTTATTTTACCTAAGAGATATTACAACACCAAGTTCCAAAAATACTTTTGGCATATACTACAAATCTTTCTTAATTTCTTTTTTAAACTTTTCGTTAAGTTAAACACTGTCATATAAAACGTGTGGAGTATTAAGTTACTTGTTGCATAGTTTACATTCGTCTGTTTTAATATGTGTGCATGGCGTTGATTTTGTTATTTAGTGTTTTATCCATATTATAATGGTTGAATCGTGAGATAGTTGAAAAGCTGGTAGTTTTAATGTGACTATATAGTAGTACTACAATTTTTCTTTTTGGAGACTGACTATAGTAGTACTATTAAAAGAATCATTAGTGATTAAATTGTTTTAGCACCTTCTTAATTCAAGGGTATTCGTTGATGTCATTTTCTGTGTCAGCTCTGTGGTTTAATTAGATTAAAAACTACTACCTATATTGACTTCATAATCTAGGTGGTTGGCTAGTTCATGTTTCTGATATGAGTTCCTTTAATATCATATTACTGCTGATCTATTTGGTTTCGGAAAGTGGTTGAGGTAGATGCTAAAAATAGCATTTGTGAAGCTTCTTTTTAAAGTGGGTACAAAATACAAAGGCATCTTATGCCACCAATTTTAGAGCATTAATCTATGCATTTTTCTTTTATTTTCCTTTACAGCCTTTATCTTTTGTCTTAGTGTATTTCTCCCTTTTACTGCTTTTGTTGTTCCTCATCTTTTCGTTTCTCATCATGCATGAACAACAACAATAAAAACCCAGTAAAAATAGGATCTGGAGAGGATAATGTATATACAGACCTTATATCTACTCTGGAAAGATAGAGATACTGTTTTCGAGTTTCTCCGCAAAATTTGTCTTCAAAATTTTGTTAATGAAAACATATCTTATGAGTCCTTATACTTGGCCAAGATCTCGTTGTTGATTCCTTGTGATGGACAGGTGGAGTATTCAGATGACAATTTAGTTAACGAATGTATGATTGACGTTCCTAATCTAGATATTTTTCTTTTCGTTATTTAATTGATTTATTACGTTATAATTGTTATAAGATCAAATCTGTGCTTGTAAACAGGACTTCAGATCTGATTCGTGGTACTTGTGAATAGTGATTGATATTTTCTGCTTAATTATATATATTAAGCAAAAAATGGAATGCTTAGATTGAGCTCTTTCGGTTGATAAATTCTCCTCTTAGCTACTGAAGCTTCAGAGTCAGTACCTAAAAGATTGGAACAACCCAGCGTATTAGTGATGTTGTCTACTTTGGACTCAGATTTTAAATCGTGTATTTAGAGTCTTGTTTACTTATATACCCAGTATCTTTCCCGTAGTTTGTCTATGTGATATTTGCCTGAGATGTCACAAAAATACTAGTTTAGTTACATTAATTTTTCAAAGCAAGTGGAATTAGTTACTTGAAAAGATAAAAAGAATAACTATACAAGTTAAAATTATACCGAGCCAGCATAAAATTATTTTCACAGTTCATATGGACACTTTAAAATGCTTTTATTATAATCTTGATACGGTAGTGGACTTCTGTTAATGGTTATGCAAAGCCATAAATCAGTACGGAAAAATATTGAAACCGAGGACTTATTTAAATTCAGTACGTAGCACTAGTTGTTTCTTAATTGTGTCGAGATAATTAAGATGTTCTGCTTTTGGTTAGTTAATTGACTAAATACGTGATATATGGAAGCAGATTTCATGAGTTGACGGAATTTGATGAATCGAAAAGGAGTTGCCGAAGGCGTTTGGCTGGACACAACGAAAGGCGAAGAAAGAGCTCATCATCAACTGCAGAGCCTCATATTGCAGAAAGTTCAAGCAGAAAAGGGACAGTGCAACTCAATAATAAGGACATTAACATGATATGTGGTCAAGTAAATGACAAGGGACGAATTCAGATTTCAATTCAAGAAAATTCCACTTTCAAAAACTTCCACCTCCGTTGAAGAAATGCCTGCATATTAATTAATTGCTCTCTCTCTTCTGTCATTCTCTCCAAGTTCTATTCCTGAAATAATCATCACTCACACGGCCATTAGTACTCCTGGCTTTATCTGCACAAGAAACAGACTATCAATTATTATGATGATGTATTAAATAGTATTAAGAAAAAGCCAAGATCATATGCTTGTGGAGTAGTTAGGTAGTCCGACACAAAACATCTTGTATTTAGGCAGGGTTTGAAAAAGGACAGCATTCTAAGGAGTATAAGATAGACAGCTTACCCTAATACCTGGAGAGTAGTTGTTTACATATACCTCTTGATCTACCATCCCTGGCTTTAGATTGATATGATTGTCTTATGCTATATGTTAGATATATGCTTGATTTCAATGTAATTAAGTAAGATAGAATTTCAGACGTGGTAAAGATAGTCATAATATCAGTAATAGTAGGACAGAGGACTCATCGTAACATCTGTGAAGTTACGGTGAAAATTTAAATCATGTTGTGCAAGGAAAGGAAGGTGGGAAATTGGGTACTGATCGGCCTTCCATGTTGTTAGGTAGCGCTTTACCCAAATGTAAGATTTTAGTGCGAATTCAAATTTAATCAGATCCCAATACAAATACTAGTCATTGGATGAAAAAACAAAAAAAAGATGGGAAGTCTCAAATGCACTTTTATATTATATGGTGTCCTCTGGATGTATTGTAAGAAGTTTTAAAAAAGGGGATTTGCAGTCGTACCCTATATTTGTGCCACCTTTTAACCTCTACTCTATTTTTAAAAATTATTGATTTTGTAACCAACTGATAAAAAATCTGTAATAATATGATAATTATACCCCTGATAAAAGATATAAAACCTGTATCACGCATTAATCGCGTGATGTGCAACCTCATTCGTGAAAAATTTCAATTGAAGCTAAAATTTCATGCTAATGTATGCTGAAGTTATTTATCCTGCAGTCTACAGTTTTGTCATGAGTTTTATCCGAAATATCAGTCTAAACATGCTGAAGTTTTTTAGTTCATTTGCTAAAACTTCAGACTAAACATGCTTAAGTTTTTGACCTGCAGTAAGTAATTTTCTAATGAGTTTTTGCTAATGCATGCTGAAGTTATTTAGTTCACTTGATAAAACTTCATACCAAAGCATGCTGAAGTTTTGTCCTGCAGCCTACAATTTTGTCAATAGTTTTTCTATTAAAAAAAGGGCAAAATTGTCTTTTTAAAATACTTTTAACAAAAAAACGAGTACGGACACAAACGAAAAAATAAATGGGTACAGGCTATTAGGTTGGTACAAACTCCTAATATATCATGTTAAAACGAGTATGAGCTCTTATTTTTCCTAAAATGAGTACGAGCTATCCATGCAATTTTTTTTAAAATAAGTATGATCACGAGCTCTTGACTCTTTGAGTTGTAAGTTTATTATACTCTTAAAATATCATGTTATCCTGTTCCTTTAATTATGTAACTATGGACTATTGGTTGGTACAAAGTACAAACTATTCATGTTGCAACGGTTAAATTGCTCCGAAGTCCGAACAATGGTTAACAACTATTTATTTTTTGTATTTATTTTCGTAGACTAAATTGATCTTGTCATAGCATTAAGAGAAAAAACAGAGGAAATTAATGGACGAGCACAGAAAAAGTGATGCCTTCTCATGCAATTTTACAGTCAAATTAGTTGACAAAATTGTACAAGAGTATATTACTGATGCATGCAATTATGCAACCATGAAACTTCAGTATACCAAAAGGTCTATTCAAAGATTTCTGAAGTTCTTACATATTGGGGATATATATGATCAAGTACTTGAACTTTAAAGTAATACTTCTAACTACTATATGCATGCCCACAAGATGAAACTATTTCGATTTCACGATGTGTAAAAACATTGTAAGGAATAGTAAGAGGTGAATTTAAGATTTTTAAGTAATTAGGTATAAGTTCATGACACTATATTCATTATCTCTTTGCTATAAGAAATGTGAAAATAGTGAATGCGCTTGTTCCTAATTCAGATTCGATCCATCCATTTATGATAAAATTTTACAATTCTATACATAATTGACACATGATCTTAATTAGTAAATACATCAATCATTAATAAAAATTACAATCTTCTCGGTGTGAATGCAGTCTGTATCTAAATGTTACCGTTTCAAGTTAACTAAAAAGAACAAAAACAAAAGTGACATCTTATCCTCACTGTCCAGCTGTTCAACACGTGTAATATATTCTCTTTTCGAAAAACGTTATAATTACTAACAATATTATTCAAAACACACAAAATTATAGATTTTCAACATCTGCCCTACATTCAAAAAAGAAAAAAGAGTTGAATGGAAAAATAAGTTATAAATAATTAATAAAAAGGAAGAAGTAGTGTGCAAAGTTGCAAACTTGTAAGAACATGAATATGTGGAGAAAAAGAGAATAGTCCTTAAAAAGGAAAAGAAAAGGCAGCTGAAAATCTCATACCCCAGTCCGCTCCTCTTCTTCAGACCCCCTTTCTCTCTCTCTTTTTGCTACAAAGTGAAAAATTTATGCTTTCATTCAATTTAACTCTCTGCTTTATCTTCTCCCAATTTTGAACACCCAATAAAGCCAACACATTCTGAAACTTATAACCAAGCGGTGGCCAACAAATTTTCAATAACCAAAAAAAAAAAAAATGCCAGCCCAGAAACGCTATTTGTCGAATTATCAAGATGACAATAACAACAACGAAGATGATGATGAGAACTCCCCCCAGCATCACCACCGCCGGCGGAAACAATCTCGACGTGTTGCCGGCGAACAAACACGAGCTAATATGGAAGAGCAACAAGTAGATGAGCAGGAGGAAGAGGAAGATGAGCAAGCCCAAGCCCAAGATAATGATGACGAGGATGATGATGATCAAGAGGAAATTAACCAATCGTCTGAAGATGGTTACGTATCTAAATTCCAAATCTGTGTTTACATTGCTTTTTTTTTTTTTTTTTTTTTACTGTTATGAATGTGTGTTCTTTTACCGTGCATTTATCTTTTTGGTTATTTCGCTTTTGTTGTCTAATGATTTGTTTGCCTTGATTTAATGTTGCAGATTCTGAGGGAAGTGGCACTGACCCTGAAGCCTTTGATGAGTAATTCTCTGCATGTTTAATTTTGTGTTGCTTTTTACTTTTAAGCTTGTTTAATTGTGATTTTTTACTTTAATTTTGGCTAAGTTTCTAATGCACTTGTGCTGCTTGATTTAATGCGCAAGACATTGCTGCATGCCGTTCATTTTATTATCTGGACTTCTAAAGGAAGACTTTTTCTATAAGTAGAGTACTGATTGTGAATTTGGAAATACTATTGGGGTATTGCTTTTTAGCTGCAAAGAATCCATCTTTATAGCTTAATCACACTTATGTCTTACCTTTTTTTTCCCCTTACATTTCTTGAAGCTCTACTTTTACATTTACTTGTATTCTCAATCTTTAGGTATCTGGACCTTGCCCAAGTGTAAGAATTTGAGTTAAAGCAGTAATTTTGTTCAAATGAACGTCTTTCAAATTTGAAAACGACTTTAAAGATTTACAGTATGTTTATAAGGATGTAATCATGTAGGGTCATGCATGCATGTCAGCAAGCTCATGCATGTATTTTTGTCAAGCTATTGTGCTTCACTGTCCTTGAGTGGTATCTAAGCCTATGATAGATGACCTTATCAGTCGAACCAATGCAATCTTGATTGTCCATTGGGTATCTTCTTTATTGCTTGAGCCAGAAAATGCTATAATTCTTCTTTCAGTGACCTTTTATTTAGACGTCTGACCCTGTCACTGGTCTTTGTAGACGTTTCCATTTCATGGAGCATGGTAATGGTCTTGGTTGTGTCATTTTAGGAAGAGATTCGTCGCAGCTTGACTTTTCAAATTCTAATGTGTGAAATTAGGTTTTTAACTTCAACAAAAGACAACTGCTGGGACGTCCTGAAGGTCTGGAGAATTGTTTTTTGAAAACTTTACACCTTTCACTTGTTCTAGCAGGCCATTGCTGCTCATAATTTTGTGTTTATCCACAATTATTCAATTTGAACTTACCTACAATTTCATGTAAATATCATAGACATTAAAGTAGTCACCTTTTTCTGACTTTAGTTTGCCAGATTTAGTTGTTTGAAGGCCATTCAAGATGGGTTTTTTTAATGATTATGTTTGTCTTTTAATTTACGTAGTGCTTCATATTGGTCCCCTTGAGGGACATGTCACTTTTAACCTTTATCTAGACAAGAAGGTTAGACACTCAATTTGCCAGACGACCGAATGGTCATTTTCCGATTATATCTGTATTTGGACATGCAAGGTTTAAATTTCGCCCATACAAAGACACTACTTCTATTGAACGTGGAGGGAATACTTTTGCCTTACTGTAAGAATTGTGAGTATGAATTATATAATGCTCAATTATATAATTGTTCACGAAATATATGGTCAGCTTCTGCTATCATGATGTTAACAACCAAATAAGTTATCTGTACTACATGTGTGGAAGATATTTTATTGTTGAGTATATATGTCGTTTAGTGACAGGAATAGTTGTCTCAACATCTTTGAACTGGAATTGGAATTCACAGAAGTCTCATACTTCTGTGAGATATTGATGTATTTATAATATGTATTACTGGATGAATGGAAACTCTATTTTCAATTTTCAGGATTTGCTAGGCTTGTTAGATTTCATAGAGATGTAATGTGATCAAGTCTAGTTTTTTGTGTTTGCTGCAGTATTCCCTTGATACTGCTATAAAATCTTACCTTATCCAAAGAAAAAAAGTTTCATACTTATGCAGTGAAAGTTACTGGTTCAAGGTTCCTTCGATTTTCACAGTGAAATACTTAACTTGTTAACTTTTGTCATGTTTACTTTTTTTTTGGTCATGTTTACTTAGTAATGAAAATGTAGTTATGCTAGAGGATTACCAGTAGAGGAAACACACCATTTTCTTGTAAACATGTCCTGTGAGTGTTTTCTATTTGGTCCATGGTTAAAGCAGCATCACCTTTTTTGGCCCTTGACACTCTAGAGGATCCCTTTAAGATTCTGCAGAAGGAATAAAAGAAGTAGCTTTTGGAAATCTTTTAGCTCAACAAAACCTTTTCTACATTTAGTCAGAAGTATATTTAAAGAACTCCCAACTTCTTGGTTTTATGCTGTTGTCTTTGAGGTGTGGGAGACTATTGGATTTCATCATTATTTTTGCCTTCCTCTCAAATCTGACCTCAAATATTGTTCATGAATTTTCTATAAACCTGAATTGCCTATTTCAGTTCTTCGGTCTTTTACTTTAGTAATCTTCAGGATCAGTAGTTTAGCTGGTTGTGAAACTGATAATGGGTGGCTAAGGATTTTGCTTGACCCTGTGTTCTTCCGGTGGAAATTCCATTTTTTCTACGATTTTCAATTCTCGGATCAAAATGGATACATCTGAAAGGGAAAAGGAAAAGCTTATGCTGGGTACACATTTCTCATTCAAGATAGGCCAATAACATATCCAGATTATGCTGGCATTATCTTCCACCAATATAAAGTCAATACTTCTGTTGAACGTACAGGGAATACGCCTTACTGTACGACTTGTGAGTATGAATTACATAAAACTCCAATAGGTTGTCCTTTTGCATGCTGAACTGAAAGTTAAACTGTACAAATTGTAACCAGTCTTATCCAGAATATAGAACCTTATTTATCTCACTGATTATCAAGAGATTCTAGACGGCATCTTTAATGTATTGTCTTCTTGGTAGAATGATCTGCATGATGCAGCATTTCCGTTTTCTGGTTATTTAATGTGGTTTTATAACTTTATAATCTTTTCCTGTCTGCAGATTGATCGCTGTGTCACGATCTGAGATTCGCACCAATGTACAATGTCCTATATGCTTAGGTACTCTCTATTATTTTATTTTGTCATATTAGAATATTTACAGCTTCGAGTTTTTTGCTAGGATTTCGACGAGAGAAGTTTTTTCGCACAATTATTTCAAGTTCGTAAAGATGTAGAATGTCCAATATGTCTAGGTATATTTGCTTTCACATCATTCTATGTTTTTTAATGTTCTATATTTTGGTTATCCAGTCCAAAAAGCTTTATGATACTTGTGAATTTTACCCTTTTTTATATACCTGTGGTGTCCGGGCCCGCTTCAGTGCACCTCGACGGTACCGTGTACCTCCCACTAGCACAAGTACTCGGTGACTTTGCCTAGTAAAACTTAGGCAGATGGGAAGAAATTACCTTGTGTTTTTTGTCTCTGTTAAAATTTGAATTCTGGTTTTCAAGGTTTGCACCCACTCCATTGATCACTAGGTGCAAATGTCATAGCTGGGATTTGAACATGTGATCTAATGCAACTTTTGAACCCTCTTTACCACCACTAAAATATTCCGTATTTTATCATTTGACTTTGCTCTTCACACATAAGTTTTGTTTTTCAGAAGTTTGCTCCTCAAGATATCATTTTGTTCGTTTCTTGCATCCCTAGACTTCAGTGGATAATTCAAGATTATGGGAAAAAGCTGATATTTCCCCAAAGTTAAAAGTTGAAGAGACATATCAGCTGTGAATTTTCCATATCTAGTGCAAAATAAACTCTCCAGCCATCGTGACAAATCTTTGATAACTCTTGTCTAAATCAGAAACAAATACAATTCTTTTTTTGAACAAGACAACCATATCAAATTGTTATTCACTTGTTATACTTCAAGTATATGCATATTTGTTTTACTAAAAATGTGTACAGTTCTATACCCTTGGCAAACCAATTACACTGTTGTATGGCCAATCTTTGCATCTTGTTACTTTGGTGCACTTCTGAAGCTTTTGGAAGTTTGACTATTTCTGGTGGTATTAATGGCTGCACTTGGTTACACAATAAATTAATAGGGAGGCTTACTGTTGCTGGTCCTCTTATCAAGAAAACTATGCTTGTTTGTAGACCTAAGATGCTTCTACTCTTTTATTTGTTTCTTGAACTACCTATTCCTTCAATTCTATTAGTGTTTTAAGATGTATTCTGATGTAATTACTGTTATCATTTTATCATCGAAAATAGTCTCTCTCTGCTCTAGAATTGTAGGTGTTGCTACTGCTTCTACTTCGACACAATTTCATTAAGAAATACAATTTCAAGTATAAAGATCGCCTATGTGTTTTCAGAAAACAAATGCCACCATTGAAGTTGATTGTTTCAATTGGGATCTTTTCCATATCATTTGTGCTGGGATCGATCCAGGACTAGTAAAACACCATCATTTAGTTGAAGGCCTGTCTATCTGCATGTAATTCTTAGAACTGTCAGTTTAAAAAGAAATGGCAAATATCTGAGTTATAAAATATTAGGTAGTTGATGAAACTTGACAGGCATTGGGATATTTCTAATTATATGGTGATGCAACAAATGACATCTAAGCACTGGGAAGAAAAGGGATCAAAAGAAGACATCTTGAAACTTTTCGTGTTATAATATTTACCAGGCTAGTCATGTTAGTCGGGCAATTTTTGTCACAGGCTAGAATTGTGCTAATCATTCACATTTGATCCTCACGATTCTCGTTCTAGTATTCTCAAATATCCAGTAGGATACAAGCATGAACATTCTAGGATGAAATGCGTATTCGATTATACTTTGTTGAGAACGTCTTCAAGGTGCTTAAGGTAAATTATGTGTGTTTGGCACCTGATTGAATTTAGAAGTGATCAGAATCATCTATGGGCTTACAGTAGTGATGTCAGGATTTTCTTTCTTTTGGTTGTCCGCGAGTAAAGAAAGTATCAATAGTGATACTGTACAATTTGGTGCGGTACAAGCTAAAGCTTGTGCTGGTGGCTTCCAAAGCCGTTTCTGCAACTGGCCGTGCAATCAAGGCGAAGTTAAGGATCATCAAAAACGTCACTCTGGAGATGATACCCTCGTTAGATGTGAATGTACATACAAGGTGGAGTGAAAACTTGTTAGACACTTGAAAGCTGTAGCTTCTATTTCCTTGTAATGAATAAGCAACTTCCGCCACATGGCTTCTATCCCAATAACTTGATATTTGGTTATAATCCTGCTCCCTCCACTCTCTTTCATTTCCCATTTCCTAGCGTCGAACCTGGCAATGGCACCTGGGCATTGAGTGCTTTTGCTGAGACGAATGGAGTATGCCATTTTGTAAAACTGCCACAAATCTATAATCTCTTTCGTTTTCTGGGAAGTTTCTCAGATGTCAGAGAGTTTAACTTCAGTTTACTGTGACTAAGGGAATACTTGAAAAGACTGAAAATTTTACTTCTCTGAAGGGTGTGTAAAATATGAGGAAGTTCTGCTACATTAAAAACAAATTCAGGCTCTTCTCCCGAAAAGAATTCCTTCATTTTCCGTTTAGAGCTTTGACAAGGGAACTTCTCAATATGATCTTCTATCCTTTCTTCCCTGAGTTTTATCATGGTAACTTGTGCAATTGTCTTCCACCACGGTTCTAACTTCTAGATAGGAGGGATAAACTCTTAAGTGTGTTTTTGTGCCTGATATTATCATAAAGTTGAACACTACTTGACTATTCAGCTGGTTCACCTGAGAAATCTCATTTTCTTATCCTTTCTATGTTTCCAGCTTCAGCATCATCTTGAACTTTCCTGGATTGACTCGTTATCAGCAGTATCTTCAAAAATAACTTCTTTGTTTTTCCTCCTCAAGCAGCAATTGTTAGTGTTTCATGTTTTCTGCAAAATATTGGAAAAGGATAACTACCAAATACCTTCATAGGAATAGGAAAACTAACAAACACAGGCTTCAGTTGGTTTACTTTCTTTTTTTTCCCCATCAATATTTGCTGGTTACTCTTTGGACTTAGGTAACTTTACGAACAACTAAAATGACGATAATCTTCTCAATTAACCACGTTGTATTCCTTCTCTTACGTTTTCCTAAATACTATGAGGAGCCAATTGTTTCCAGTTCTGGCTTAGTCTCTATGGTGCTCTACATCAATCAATCACAGCTGACTGAAGTTCCACTGCTTAATACTATATTTGATTACTAATTTGCTATGTGTTGATTGAAGACCACAAAGTCCATTAGTTTTTTTACCATTGGGTGTCCGCCTGCATGCACAGGTATTATCAAGAGAACTCGGGTTGTGATGGGATGTCAACACCGTTTTTGCAGAGAATGCATAGATAAATCAATGAGACTGGGGTATGCAATGCAATAAATCAGATTTGTGATTCAACTAGTCATTAGAAGCCAAGAACTACCTGATGACTATTGTGGATTTTACTTGCAATCGCCCTTTTACAGGAATAATGAATGCCCTGCATGCCGCATACATTGTGCTAGTCGACGGTCATTGAGAGATGATCCTGGATTTGATACCTTAATTGAGGCAATATATCCAGATGTTGAGAAGTACGAAGAGGAGGTATGTCCTTAATTAATATTTTGCAACTTAATGAATCCCCTCCCCTGCCTTTAAAATGAAAATAAAAAAGAAGGGGCATTATGTGAAAAAGAAGAAATACAAGACCACTAGAGGCCTATATTCCTTTCCTCTTCCTTTAGATGGAGCTTGTTTGCTAGTTTGTGCATTGTCTTGTTTCAGGAGCTTGTCTTTCTTGAAGAGGAACGTGCGCTCAATGAGCAGGTCAGTTAAAGAAGTGTCTGAAATCCTTATTCTTGAATAGACATGCATATATTATATCATGTTAGTATTTCTTGTTTTTTTGTGTATCCTCTTCTCTTTACAGTGAGGATATATATATATATCTCAACGTTGTTACTGGAATAGAACATACATATAAAGGTCATCTATGCATAGTCATTACAGGTCCATGCATGTTGAAAATAGTTATGAAATAATAGAACTGAATCTGTGGATGAATATTTTCTTTGAAATGTTATAGTTTCTGTTTTCTCCCCCTTATAAGTGAGATCTAAAAGTGTTTCGGGGGCTAGACATATAGACCTGATACATGCCTTGTCTTTTATTGGACAGATTCAAGCATCCATTGCCCAAATTTCTCAACGTCAATCTGAAGCACTAATTAAGAGGCGCAAAGTTGGTAAAGACATAGCTGCTTCCTCTGCACTAAGAACACCTCGCAACTATCACAATGCTTATTCGAGAAGAAGAAGAAACAGTCAGGGGGCTGAACCTGAGCGATCTGATCCAAATGAGAGTGAAAATGATGATCATGACAGGAACAAAGATTCACCCACCAAGGATGAGCGTGGAACACAAACCAAGTTCAGGAAGCGCCGGAGGCGCAAAGGAGCTCCGGCCACCCCGACTTCTCCTTCAGCTGCAAGTCCAGACGGTGGGCACATTGAAACCGCAGCAGAAGTACCCAGAGAAACAGTAGGCAGTTCTCCTGGACCTGCATTGAAGCCTGAAACACTTACTTGGGGAAGAGGTGGTGCTCGAAGTAACAGTCGACATGGCAGTGCCAGCGGTAGCAGAAATGCTCGTAACACTCGAATATCTAAGTTGATTGATTATCTTGAAAGTGTCCGAACAAATGATGGTGAGGTATTATAAGATTCTCTGCATCCTTGTTCATCTGTCTCAAGAATGATATTATCCTAGCTTCTCCTTTAACATCTCAAATGAGCATGAGCTATGTCTGGTTCTTTCTCAATGGTCACTTGTCCATAATTCACTGTTCTTATTTTGCAGTTAAATATCCATCTTGAGCTTATTCCATTGGACAAACAAACAACACCAAGTCTGAAAAAGCCCCATCTCTGCTGCAGGCCAAGTACATCAGTTGAACACCTCTATGAAGTAAGAATTCCTTTCCACCATACTGTATTAAGAAGAAAAAAAATTCCTTTCCAGTATCCTTGTCAAAAATAGATATGAACATAATCATTTGGAATCCTTAATGACCTAAAACATGGAATTCTCTATATTAGCTGCAAGACAAATTCAAACTTTTTGGGCTGCATTATCTTATTCCTGATCATAATGATAGGCACGTCTGATTCAGCTATAATGTCTCAATGCTGATGATACGTGTTTGTTGTTCTATGGTTATGCCTAAATATTTTCAGAAAGATTTTGCTTCCATAGTACTTGCAGGCCGTTTATTTTTTCCGTTTTCCCTCAACGACAATTTTGGTGATGATATTCTGAGTGCAGTTTGTTGCTCAGGAGACAAAATCACAAGCAAAAGATGTTGAATTACTGGCGATAAAGGACAATACCACTGTTGGGAAGTCCACTGTTAACCTAATGGATGCATCAAATATGCTAGCCCGAGTTCTCAGGGGGTCCGATGTTACTCTGCAAAGCTTGGAAAGGCGAGAAACTTTGGAAGGAATCAATTCAAGTTGCCCATTAAATAAGAATCTGGTGAGTTGGAAATACAAATGAGGAATCAAGGCCAAATTGTTTTGTCTTATAAACTTCATGTTTCCATTAGTGTCCCATTTGAACAATCTTTTTCTCTGTTGTTTCAGATCCTTGCTTACGTGCAAAAGAATTCTGAGGTATGACGATATAATATTCAGCTGATATGGGAGTTCCTTGAGTCGGCTTTGTAGAAGGATGAGTGCAGAGGAGAAAAGAAGATATATTTATCTTTTAGTTCCCTGAACAGCAATAGTCTGCTAGTTTCCAATTAATTCTGCAGAATATAATCTTTCTTGTATAATAAATTCTGTGTTTTGTTTCCTTTTTCCTTTTACACAAAATTTTTGGTTTGTTTACTCAATGACAAGCATTGAGATTATGTTTTCCAGTCGATGAATCTTGCAATGAGATATGCCCTACAATAAACCAATAAACAAAGCAAACTAGACGGTTCGATCAAAATGAATTTTTGTTTTGACTAAATAGTTATGGATGACTTGACAATTTCAATTCGAATCGACCAATCGAATTCGGTATATTTTCCACGTTCATAGCAGTGCGTTTATGTTTCTGCTTTACGAATCCTTATAGAGCGACGGTAATTTATTATAAGGAGATTCCGACTTGATATAATCTTCAATTCTGCATGAACACCAATTCCCAGAAAAAGGACACTAACAAATTTGTCCTTTTTCCATCTTCCCATTTTTTCCAAGTGTAACACATTGGTACAAAACGCTATACAAGAAAGATTATATTTATTCAACGAGATTCCGACTTGATATTATCTTCATGAACACCAATTCACAGAAACAGACACTAACAGATTATACATTGGTTTTAATACTCTTACTTCCCGCTTCCTTCTCTTTCTTATTTGATATATTAATACCAAACAAAAGAAAGAAAAGGGAAAAAGCAGGGCTTATTGTTAATATAACTATTTGGTTTGTATGTTCAATTCTCGATGAAGCAAAATCTGCTAACGAACATATATTTAGATGGATACATTGTACCAAAAACGCCCCATCTTTTACAGACAAACACGTTATCGATTCAAGCCATTTGGTAGCATTGTCCCTCATATGTCCATGGGGTTCAAGGATTCTTGAACAATTCATCCCCAGTTTTGAATCATTTAAACATTTTCAACCTCACTGGGGACCATCTTTCTCCTTCATTGTCTTCCTAAGAATTTACAAGTTCACCTCATCTTGGAGGCAGCACTAGAAACTGCTGCTGCATAGGGACACGCCATTTTTCTCCTTTCTTGCCTCTTAATTATCAGCAGCTTAGGTGATCTTGGTTTTGTCACTGCTCTGGAAGACCTGTGAATAGGCGAGCAAAAAAAAAAAAGGTTCAGTTCCAATATGTAAAAGAGGAAAAAAGAACGTAAAAAAAAAACATGAAAAAGGTCTTGCAGCAGGATTTTACATACTTCTGTGGGAGGAAAGGATGATCAAATTTAGGCACAGGTCTTGCATGAGGCACCAAAGTTTTCCGTAATTGTTTCAGGGCCTTCTCCTCCTCCATCTAACCAAATTCAAGTAAAAATTAGTCTAAGTACATCGTTATAGCTCGAAATAACACCAAGAATATGCATACCAGTCTAGCAGCTTCTGCCTCCTCCCTATATTTTTGATACATTACTTCTTTCTCCTTGATCTGCAGCAAACCAACTTATAACATTAGTGCTATAGGCTTAGTTCCCCGAGAAAGTTACATGTAAATGTAAAATGTGTTACCTTCTTATCAAACTCAGCTCTATCAACAGCACGGTGATCTACATGTAGATTAAATCCCTCAACTTGAGTTAGTGGTTTACGTTCTTTCTCAGGAACTGGAATTGGATCCCTACACATTTTAAAGGGTGGGAAAGCATTATTCATCTTTCAGATTCACTAGGAAAATAGATAGTAGATAAAAGATTCATTCTTCTCCAATTTACTCGATCAAGACTGGTTGCGCTCTAAAAGTCCTCATCTTTGCTTCTTCCTTCTCCAATCTTTGCCGTTCTTCTAATTCCCTCTGCATCTCCCTTTCATGCCTGAGCAGACTCTCCAGTTGGAAAGGTTCTGGTCTTGTACAGTGCTTAGGTTTTGGTTTTGGTGGAATCTGGCAATAAAACATAAGAAATTGAGTGCACATAAAGTCTTCCCACAAAATGGATATTACAATAATTGGTGTTTTACATACCACAGGGTAATCAGTTGTGTAAGGATATGGAATTGCTTTGGGAACTCTAGACCTCTCTTCCTCAATCTGTTTCTGTAGAAGTTCAGTGACCAGTTTCCTCTCCTTCTCTGCTCCTCTTTCCTGGATGCAAGAAAAAGCCAAGCCATGAGGAGCTATGTCATTTAGATAAGAAGAAAAAAAAACAAGAACATAAAGAAAAACTGCATACCTCTGTATAGAGATGAAAAGGATTTGGTCTGGTGTTTCTGGGTATAGTCTGTTCATTTCTAGGTTCAGAATTCAGAGAAAGCTGAAAATTTGGGAAAGTACTGTGAGAAAATGTTAAAGTAGAAGGGGCCTAAAGGTATTTCTAACGATAGAAGTATAGTAGGAAGGATGATATTCTGATGGAACCTTGTCAAAGAGATCAGCAACGTTAGCAGGAGGTGGAATCCTTTCATCTGTGGCAAAATGAAATTCTTGAGGCACCGTCACCTGCTTCTTCGTGTTGCAGAACATTCCTAAGTCTCCCTTACTTTCAAAGATCTACAATTTGAAAAAAGTCAGCAACACATAAACCAATTTTGACAATTAGTAGTAATAATTAATAGCAGTCCAGAAGGTAGAAGCTGTTGGGGTTGTGTTACCTTCTTATTCAAAGGCCTAGCCTGGAACTTCGGAATTCTTTCAAGTTCTTCTTTTTCCAGTTCTTCAGAGCTTTTAATCTGTTGGGGGCGTGCTGCTCTAAGTGACGTTTGCAGAACAGGTGATTTAGGAGCTGTAAGATGTGGCTTCCATTTATGACTCTGTGGTGAAAAAGTTTGAATTTGTCAGTACGAGAGCAAGTAGTTCTCCTACTATTCTGTGTATTTACAGGAACCACTCTGTAAGTAAGTAACCTGAGTAGATTCCATCGATAAGATTGAAGATATTTCCGCATTCTGACTGGCTCTAGCCATCGTTTCCAAATGAAATTCCTGCAGAAGTGTATAGAAAATATTAGCTGAATTTTCTTGAATTACTCTTAGCTCTTTAATAAACCAGGTACCATACCTTAAATTCTGGAAGTTGTGGTGTGCTTTTAGGTAATGGTGGTAGAGTTGGAGCTTCAAAGAGCTGTTCCCAAATGTACACAAAAGAAGAAAATGAGATAAGATCAATAGGAAATATTCAGAAAGGTAGAGGTAAAACTATCTATAGCATGAGGTACCTTTTTGTTCAATGGGCGAGCCTTAAACTTGGGAATTGTGGCCATCATTTCTTCCTCACGCTCAGCTGAACTCTTGACTATAGTTGGACGGACACGTTGTGCTGTCTCAAATTCTGGTTCTTTAGGCGCAGTCAATGTAAGTTTAGACTTTCTCTGCATCAATCATCCTTGAAATGAGTATGATACTTTAAAAGAGATCTAAAGGGAAAAAGGAACTGGTCGATATCAAGTAAGGCTTCAGTGGTTACATGCGGAGTGGAACTACTTATGCACGGCAGTGACATCTCCCTTGTGCTGGAGTGAAACTTCTTCATCATTTCTGCTGTGGAGATAAATGGTGGTACTGGTTCTCGGGCATACATCTTAGACAGTATGAAATCAAAGTCAGATTCTGAATATTCCAATAATCATATATTCATCAATGGAAGATAAAAAACATGTTGTCAATATGAATACCTTTCGATCCTCTTTACGAGAATTGGCCACAGAAGTGAAGGTGGCGCAACTAGCTCCATGCCGTGTTTTGTGCGACAAATTTTGCGGTTTGACATTCAGAATCTATCAATTAAGGAGAACAAGGTTGCTTAAGGTCGGATAAATAAGCTTGAAATATTCTTCATTCTCCAGAGAACATAAAGGATATACTACCTGTCTGGCTTTTCCACTTTCTAGTTTTTGTCTCTTTACAGCTTGATTTTCTTGACCAAAGTTGGGCGTTCCAACTGCAGTTCTCAAAATTGCTTGCCTGTGCAGCACATGAGGTTCATCGACTCTCTATCAGACCAGAATAACTTACGGAGAACGGGAAGGGGAAGAACAAGGATAGGATAAAATTGAAGTACCTAGAAACTACTATAGCACATCACTTACTTTCTCATGCTGGCAGGAATAGTGCTCTTCACATGTGACAATTGAGGTGTAGTTTTAGACTTCAGCGCTGAAGGATTTCTAAGCACGCTTGCAATCTTTTTAGCTGTCTTCTGCTTGTTGGAATCAGTCTTCCTAGGGTCTATCCTCTTAGACATTGTTGGCGGTGGTCCTGGGGTGCAAATTTCTGTACAAGAAGGTTATGATCAGATGCCTTAGCAGCTGAAATTGTCCACAGAATGGGCAAAAAACTAAAGCGACAACTCAAAAAGCCAAACTAAAGTATAACTAACCTTGACTAGGTTTCTCAACAGATTCCTGTAAGATTATAAAAGATACAATCAGATACAGAGGCTGAAATAGGAAATGTTCACCATAGGATATGCAAACCTACCACATTGGGAAGACTGCCATTAACCTCTTCCTTAAAACCTACCACATTGGGAAGACTAGGTTTCTCAACAGATTCCTGTTAGATTATAAAAGATACAATCAGATACAGAGACTGAAATAGGAAATGTTCACCATAGGATATGCAAACCTACCACATTGGGAAGACTTCCATTAACCTCTTTCTTAACCTCAGAAGACAAAACCTCAGCTGCAGGCCTGTTCTCCTTTGGTGTCTCCTCTTCCAACTCCTTTGGTGTCTCCTCTTCCAAAATCTTAGAAGACGTAACCTCCGCTGCTGGTCTGTTTCAGACAGAACCATCAGTGCATTGAAAAGTGTAAGAACATGATGGTTAAATGACAGTAAAATGAATCGGCATTATATTATCTGAACCATAAGTTCCTTTTGCACTATAAAGACCTTGAATTACTCTGCAATTCCTCGCCTTCAGTAAAATCACATGGGATCTCAAGTTGTACTGATCTACTGGCCTTGAATCTTGGCATACAAGCTGCAAAATTCAACGAATAGGTAAACAAACATCAACTTCCATTTCAAATTGGTATCCTCATGATAGAACTGTGCTCATTACCAATCTACATCCAATGTATATACAATGACACAACACATCTAATAGTATTGTGGGATCTATAAAAAGGAATCAAATTGGGGAAATTGAATTGCCAAAAAAGAGGCCAGCTTGAAGGTTAGGCATTCCTAAAAATGACCTTGAAATTGTGCCCTTAAGGCAAAAAGTTTCACAGTCAGTCTCAACTTTGTTCTGCATCAGGAATGCATTAGGTCNAGTATGAAATCAAAGTCAGATTCTGAATATTCCAATAATCATATATTCATCAATGGAAGATAAAAAACATGTTGTCAATATGAATACCTTTCGATCCTCTTTACGAGAATTGGCCACAGAAGTGAAGGTGGCGCAACTAGCTCCATGCCGTGTTTTGTGCGACAAATTTTGCGGTTTGACATTCAGAATCTATCAATTAAGGAGAACAAGGTTGCTTAAGGTCGGATAAATAAGCTTGAAATATTCTTCATTCTCCAGAGAACATAAAGGATATACTACCTGTCTGGCTTTTCCACTTTCTAGTTTTTGTCTCTTTACAGCTTGATTTTCTTGACCAAAGTTGGGCGTTCCAACTGCAGTTCTCAAAATTGCTTGCCTGTGCAGCACATGAGGTTCATCGACTCTCTATCAGACCAGAATAACTTACGGAGAACGGGAAGGGGAAGAACAAGGATAGGATAAAATTGAAGTACCTAGAAACTACTATAGCACATCACTTACTTTCTCATGCTGGCAGGAATAGTGCTCTTCACATGTGACAATTGAGGTGTAGTTTTAGACTTCAGCGCTGAAGGATTTCTAAGCACGCTTGCAATCTTTTTAGCTGTCTTCTGCTTGTTGGAATCAGTCTTCCTAGGGTCTATCCTCTTAGACATTGTTGGCGGTGGTCCTGGGGTGCAAATTTCTGTACAAGAAGGTTATGATCAGATGCCTTAGCAGCTGAAATTGTCCACAGAATGGGCAAAAAACTAAAGCGACAACTCAAAAAGCCAACTAAAGTATAACTAACCTTGACTAGGTTTCTCAACAGATTCCTGGTAGATTATAAAAGATACAATCAGATACAGAGGCTGAAATAGGAAATGTTCACCATAGGATATGCAAACCTACCACATTGGGAAGACTTCCATTAACCTCTTTCTTAACCTCAGAAGACAAAACCTCAGCTGCAGGCCTGTTCTCCTTTGGTGTCTCCTCTTCCAACTCCTTTGGTGTCTCCTCTTCCAAAATCTTAGAAGACGTAACCTCCGCTGCTGGTCTGTTTCAGACAGAACCATCAGTGCATTGAAAAGTGTAAGAACATGATGGTTAAATGACAGTAAAATGAATCGGCATTATATTATCTGAACCATAAGTTCCTTTTGCACTATAAAGACCTTGAATTACTCTGCAATTCCTCGCCTTCAGTAAAATCACATGGGATCTCAAGTTGTACTGATCTACTGGCCTTGAATCTTGGCATACAAGCTGCAAAATTCAACGAATAGGTAAACAAACATCAACTTCCATTTCAAATTGGTATCCTCATGATAGAACTGTGCTCATTACCAATCTACATCCAATGTATATACAATGACACAACACATCTAATAGTATTGTGGGATCTATAAAAAGGAATCAAATTGGGGAAATTGAATTGCCAAAAAAGAGGCCAGCTTGAAGGTTAGGCATTCCTAAAAATGACCTTGAAATTGTGCCCTTAAGGCAAAAAGTTTCACAGTCAGTCTCAACTTTGTTCTGCATCAGGAATGCATTAGGTCCATATTTATCAATAATTTCAAGGCTGACTGAGGCCTAATTGATTAATGAATTGTTATTACAAGCATACCTATCTGCTCTTTAGTTCACTGTATTCAGTGATTAAATCTAGTTTCCAAAAATCTCAAAAGTTTAAACTAAAGTGCTATACAGGCATAAAATGGAACTGGAAAAAACACTACTCCGACTTGTAAAGTAATTATAATAAGGAATTATAGCCTTAGTAAATTAAACAATCTACACAAAAATCCAACAAACAATACCCTAAGTTTTTTAGGAAACAGAAAGAAGTAAAACATACGAGAAGGGGCGTAGCTGATTGTACTTTCAAACCAAAGCTCAGCCTTGCGCATGTCCTCCTCCGTCTCTCCATTGATGAAATCATAGAAGCGCGGTGCCGAGAACTCATAAATTTCGTCAATTATAAAGAAATTTGGATCATCTTTTGTATCCGCCATTTTTCCGCGCCTGTTAATTTTGAGGAATATGAAAGAAACAAAAAGAAGAATAGTATTCTGTCTAGTTTTGATGTTCTGGAAATAGAAAATTTGCTTTCTCTGCGAGTGAAGAGTATTAACAACGGTCGAATTTCTATTGAAAAATATGATCTTGTTGACCGTTACTACAACGGCTATAAAGCATGTGACCAACCCCATGGAAGGAACGCTGTCGTTTTGGGTTCATGATGAACAGATGCTGAACTTTTTTTCTTTTTCATTTGCAGATGCTAAGTTAGCAAAATTAAACGGAAATAATCCCATTTTCGACCTTTTACTTTTTTTTCTGTTTGTGATCGGTTCCAACTCTGACAGTTCCTAGAATATTCTTTTTGAAGTTTAGATGTAATAAGCTTTACAATTGACTTACTACATCTGTTTCTATTATGATTTGTTGTGATATTCCGAGGTTAACTAATATCTATCATGGTTTTATTTTTTTATACTATCAGGTTACATTTGTTAGATAATTATTTTATTTTTAAAGTTACAAATTTCATATTTTATGAAATTGTAATATCTTTTGGATGACATGCAGTGTAAAAAAATACTTTACGTTGACAGTTGATAGACTAGAAACTCACATTTTGATTGTATTTTGCATTCTAATTACCGGAGTTTGATCGTGTTTGGGCTTAAATGCAAGTGTTTGTACTTACTAGGTGATGTTTGGTTGTGCAGGATGTGACTTGGGGTTGAGAAGCATTTTTGGAGCTAAAATAGGTGAATTGAAGCTTCGACGTCTATAATAGAAGTCTAAAGAATCAAATCGGGATCATGTTCGAGGTTTGAGGTGTGGTGAACACATAAGTAGTAACCCAAAATGGATCGCTTAATATCTCAAAATGTCCTTAATGTTTAGATCTTCGACTCATACTAAAATCCATACTAAAAGATATTCTAATCTAGATCTTCTTATGTGAGTTCTTGCACGCCTATCATGTCCCACTTTTCAATCTCTCTGGTAAGTGCAACTGCTACAGAATAGGTTTAAGTCTTCATATATGCTGTTACTACCTTGTTCAAACCATTAACCAACCTTTCAACAAGCATCTAAACTTAAGATGCTGCTTGCTTATCCAGCTGAGAAAGTTTGGTGTTATATGTAAGTATACAAATCGTCTAAATCAATTTCTTAAATGATCTAGCAGGCAAGTTCATGCCAGAAACTGTCAAGAAGGAAGTGATTCATAAACACGTTAGTGATATTATTCCCAAATTAGTTGTGTTGCTCTTGTTGGCATCCCTAAGAGTACAGTAGCATTTCATGTATTCGCTATGTTCTCTAGTCTAAAAGTTTCCTGTTCCATAGGCCTCTTCATGAAATATCCTATAGCTCATAACGTGGTTAAGTTTTTTACTAAAACGTTTAAGGATCCTTTGAACTATCAGAAATAGTAAACTTAGTAGTTTCAACTTTAGGAACTTTATTAAGAATATTTTGTTGTTCCCTGTAATCTTCTAGGTGCATGAGGACTTTAGAGCCCCTATTCTGTTGCTCATTCTTCTTACGTTTACCATATATCCATAAAGATCTCTATTTTTTTTCTTCATAGAGGTAAGTACCTTTTTGTGATAGCACTCCTCTATCACTGTAGTGGTAGACTAGTATAAATTTTCGAAATGGACTCTATTACGCACCTTACCAGGAAGCACCTCATATGGCACAATGAACCTTTCACTGGTCTTATATACTACTTATGTAGCATTTCTTTCCTCTGAGATGGTTGCATGTCCATTGGCGAAATTTGACGTCTTTGAAGTTTGAACCTCTAGCCAAATTCTATTATAAGATAATTGGTCCGAGCCATACACGAATAGGATAAGTAATGACAGATTCAGTTCTTTGGCCCTAATCGCCACACGTATGGAGGAATAAGAAAGAAAGACAAGACACATCCTATCACGCTCTCGCAGAATCACGATAATGGGAATAGCCGGCTACATAACCATAATTGAGATTCTACTACTGACGTGTGCTCTATTAGATATAAGAATAACCTAGAGCTCTGATACCAACTTTTAAGTGAGGATATATTGGACATTTAGAAAATAATTTAAGTCCAAAACAAAAAGGAAAAATAAAGAAACAAATTAAACTAATTAAATAAAATAAAACAAAAAGAAAAAAACCTAGTCAAACTAAAACAAAGGGCAAAGCCCACTGGAACTACAAAAAAGCGAAAAGGGAAAGGGGAAAAAGGGGAAGAAACCTACTTTAGCTAAAAGGAGGTCAAAAATAACAATTGATGATTAAGGGAGTTCAAAGAGTTGAAGAGACCATAAGTGAAACAAATTCCAAGAAATGTATCGATGTGATTGTAGAGGCTAATTAGAAGTCCAATAAACTGCCAACGCGGAGAGCACGTATCTCGCTCCTGCCGACTTCGGCGTTCTATCCACAAACCAGGCACCTCCTTTTTGCTTAAGGTTATAGAAAATAATTTAGCGATAATGGAAGGGACGGATCAAATTTTCCAGTTGCCACAGCCAATTTTGGATCACATTCTGTCTTTACTTGCTATTAAAGATGCTGTAAAAACTAGTACATTGTCCAAGATTGATTGAATGAAGTCATACGGATTGCTCGAGGTGACAAGCTTGATATTTTGACTCAAGTACCATGAGTAGTAATCTTACCGCAATTTGTGTTTTCATAACTTGCATGATTTACCCATGATTTTTTAATATGAATATGTTATCGATTATTTTGAGTTGCATGTGGGACAAGTCTTTTACTCGATATGAAACCGAAATAGTTATTTGAGATGAGTACCGTGATTTTAAATATTTTCGTTGTCACTAGATCTGTTTTACCGTTACTTGAATTTACTGTTATCGAAATGAAATTATATGATTTGATGAGAACTGAAATGCCCTATATTGTTTTAAAATAGTTTCTACGAGTATATACGGATTACAGAGACAAGTATAAATGGGAGTAGAAATTGAAGGATCCCGTAGCTAACAGCGGGTTCGTTAGACCTGGTGCACCTTGTAATTACTGATTATCGTTATAGCCCTCGCTAGTGGGAAGGTAGAACTAGCATACCGTTACCGAGTTCCCTCGAGTATGGACTACCATTATATATGACTTCTGGTAAAGAAGTCCACAGTTATACCGATTACGTGATCCGTTTATTGAAACCTCCGAAAGATGTGAATACTGTTATTATACAGTGGTTACCGAGCTTATTACTAAATTGTTAATTATATTTTACTACAAGAAAAACGTGATGAGACTGAAAATTATTTATTGTTTATCAAAGGGCATTATTTTTATGTTATTTCTCTTTGAGATACTAGCATGTTTCTGACTTGTTCCCAAATAAAGACGGTTGTGGTTAAGTGTTATTACTCACTGAGCTAGCGACTCATTCCCCGCTAATTTTTTTACAGAGACAGCAGTTGAGCAGGCGAGGATCTCGTTAATTAGAGCGCACAGGTTGATATTTCTCGGTGAGCCTCGCACTTGTTCACGTGGGCAGAGATTTTACTTATTGTTATG